>MNCI01011320.1:0-259186 GCA_015680685.1 Gnetum montanum
ATTGACATGTTTGTTTATGTTTCCCATTAACTGGAACAATCTTAAACCACTATGCTATGAATTGACATGTTTGTTTATGTTTCCCATTAACTGGAACAATCTTAAGAACATGATGCATAATTATGACAAAGACACATACTTGTCCAATATCACCAAGTAATAGATCCCCGTCTACTTCGCGTTCCAGTGCAACATCTGAAACAGCACTGATAGAATTAACAGCTTGCATTGAAAGTTAAGATGAGATCGGAAAAGGGTGAGGAAGACATGATGTGCTGTACCAAGCATGCTTTTGGAAATGTCTAACCCAATCCACTGGTGTCCACTCTCTGATAAGGTTTCCACCCTAACCCCTGACCACAACCTTCAAACAGAGCGAAAAAAGTGAAATTCTGCTTTCAAACTACATAAAAATGTGAAGGAAAATTGTATTTCCCTTTATTTGCTTCACACCAACTTTTAACATCATTTCATTCTTTCACATGATATTAAAATTGCAAAATACCATTTTATGCCATAATTATTGGTTCCCCTGTATTTCTCCGGAATGACCCCGGCATGACCACGTTGCCGTAGTATCCCTCCGGAATCGCCGGACGCACACGTTCTCTCGCCTGAACTGCGAACAGCAGCCGGAAGCGCTGCTCCGAGGTCAGCGCCAGCGCCAGCGCCCGCGTCCATGCCTGCATCACGAATCCGCTCACGGCCTCGAACACGGTCGCGCCTGCGCCTGCGCCTGCTTCCGATTTCAGGCGTGGCCGGCTCCACAGAAACGTTTCGTCGCACATTTCCGATGCAGCGAAAGGTCCGGCCTCGATGGGTTCGTATCCGTGAGTTTATCCGAGGTGGGTTTCGCGGACACAATAAGTGGGATCGCTCCCAAATCGGCTTCACTGATGGCGCTGCTACGCCTCCGCAGAATCCCGGCAAAGCGTTCATAAACTGCGCCATGCCTGCTCCGTCGCTCATGACGTGGTTGTAGTTTGTGCCCACTACGAATCCCCCGCACATCAGGGTTGCAAATTGACGGTCGGGGTAAATTCGCTGTACAGTTGTTTTGGGTTTGAAATAAAACAAAATATATTAAAATAAAAAATAAGAATCAGAAAATAAAGCTGAGGTTGAGGTTGATGGAGTAAAGGTGAAAACATGTTAAATTAAGAAAAAATATATCTATTTTTCATTTTTTAGTTTAAATGAGTAACAATATATTGGATTTTAGAATATATGATTAAATTGCAGCAACAATATCAAAACTAATTTTTAAACCAAGAAAATAAAGGTAATGTGGTAAGATTAAAATTTTTTTTTCAAGAATTCCTAACTATTTAAAAGAGTAAACTTGAAAATATCTTAAATTAAGAGTAACACATTGAATTTCAAAACATATTGTTAAATTACAGTAACAACAATAATAAAACTAAACTTATAACCGCCCTCCGTTACACGTTACAAGCATGCTTGAAATATACTTGTTTGAAAATACAGCTATTTAAAGATTTGAATCCTTTTTTATGGCAAAAATTTCCAATTAAAAGCATACGGGCATCAATTTCCAACTCTGCTTTTAATGATTAAAAACTGGGAAAAAACCTATGCTTGCCTCCAAAAATGAATTGGAAAAATCCAGTGATTAGGAAAACTAGGTGAAAAAACAAAGTAGGGTAAAGCCATCTTAGAAACCATTTAATATACTCTTCAAATATATATTTTCCAGCATAATGAATGTTTTTAAAGATACTTAAGGGCAAATTCTAACCCTAATGTAAAAGCAGAGGTTAACTCAGCCATGGCAGATGAAAAATCAGATAAATAAATCTGTTATAGAACTCCAAAATAAAGAAGCTACACATAATATACAAAAGGCCTATAGAAATTATTGGTAAATTTGCTTTTTTATCTGTTTTTTCTTTCATTTTAATATTTATTATATTTTATGATTTAATAAAACACTGAAACCGAATCTACGACTCAACTCAACTCGGCTCAGAATAAAAGATGAACCGGCGGTTAACCATAACGGCAATCTGTGGCCTTGTAATAAATCATTGGTCACCTGTATCATAAGCAGCGTACAACCTATGATGCTCTCTGACTCATAGATTGTGTAAAGCGGCTGCTCCCTGCACGGAAATGGCGGTTTCGGGTCACCGAAGTCTGCAAGACTAACGTCGGCAGCTTGGGCCTCAATGAAGAGCACTCCCTGTGCCTCTGCCGCAGCCTGCCTGCCATGGGATAATAGGGAACCAGGACTTTTGCAAGAGCTTCTTTCATCACTTTTCTTGGATCTCGGCCGTCCATCTCCGGTTTCTGGTGTTTGCGGTAGAAATGCAGCATCAGAAATGGAACTCTTGCCTTGTCATCCATGTGTGACAATGGCAGAATCTCAGTCGGAGTGGGTTCGCACGGAGCCACTAGAACTGGGTCCTCGCGCCTCGCGTAGAAGCATAACGCCTTGGTCTCATTATCATTGTTTGATTGGCAATCCATGGTTACTGTACTCTGCTTGCTTACACAGAGCTACCCTTGCCTACTCTGATTTTTGCTATCGTTTTCCTTCCGACATGGTGCTTGTAGGCTCTGTTTGGTTCTCTGGATTTATATAACAGTTGCATTCCGAACCCATACCCAAAACACGTTCATGAATTGCATGTTACGTAGCCATGAAATACTGGGTTGAAATATCAGGAACAGCAGCATGTGAAAGAAAATCGTTGATGCAGTAGGTGCCAACCCTACCACTCTAAAAGGTAAAAGCTGATTTCAATTCAGGTCTACGCCCATCCAGTGCGTGTTAAGAATGAACGCACAATCCAAGGCAGTTTGCATCCTTGTTTTCCTCACTACGTTTGGGAGTAACGTCATTATTAAAGATAACACAGAAAATACACCGGTCACACTAAGTTAGGTGATACATAAAGTCTGTGTTAAATAACGGAAGAATATTCTATTAATGGATTGTCTAAGTTAGGTTATTCTCTGGCATAATAGTGACGAACATCCATGTATGGAAAAATGGCAAAAAGTTCATGTCATTGTTCAGGAATCATGATAAAACAAGCTAGAGATAGTACCTAAGGAATCTAAAGTTAGCAGACATAGTCTAGAGATAGTACCTAATGAATCTAAAGTTAGCATACATAGTGATGTAAGCTATGCCATGTAGTTCCATGGTAATCATTTAAATAATGTAAAATGTTTCATTATTATTTATATCTATTTTCTTCTTATATTCTCCTAATTATATTTTCTTTGATCTTAAACTTTACAATTTTATTTGTAATGGGATGTCACACCCAATTGTATTTAAGGCACATTATATGATAAAAATTTTATTTTGTAAACTCATATGTCGAACATAATATATAAATACAATACACATGTTAAATTTAAAACATATCTTCATTAGTAAGATTGTTGTTTTAAGTATAATTTATAAACACGATCTAAACCCATCTTTAGATATATAGCAAATGAGAAACTTTCATAGAACCTAAAGAAAAATATAGCATTGTCATAGATTATAGAAAAGTGATTTGCAACTTACAAGCTATAACCAATCACTCAAAGGAATCCTGATAAAGCAAGCAAGATATAGTACCTAAGCAATCTAAAGTTAGTATACTAAGTGGTAAGTTATGCCATGTAGTTTCATTACAATAATTTAACTAATGTCAAATATTTCATTGTTATTTATATCTCTTCTTTTCCTATTCTCTTTGATCTAAAACTTTACAATTTTATTTGTAATAGGTTGTCACACCCAATTACATATTATATGATAAGATTTTTATTTTGTAAACTCATATGTTGAACATAATATGTAAATACAATACACATAATTAGTTGTGCACCCACAGTGCTTCGGCTCGCACAATGGATGTAGTAAGCGCATTTTTGATCATCCAACTATGTGATTATGACACCCCAAGGCATAATTTGATGCATTTTTCATGATATGGAATGGCCAAGACGAGTGAGGTGATCATATAATTAAAGTTTCTACAAGCTTTTGCTTGAGTTGCTCGAATGTATTCTTGCATTCCTTGGTCTAGGAAAATAGACCATCCTTCTTTGTAAGCTCCACCAACGGTTTAGCAATCTTAGAAAAATTCTCTCTAAAGCACTAGTAGTAGCTAGCATGACTAAGGAATGATCAGACATCTTTGATAGTTTTTGGTTGGTGGATAATTCCTTAGATGACCCTTGTTTTCTTAGGGTCCATCTCAATCCCTTCTTGTGATATTATGTGCCTCAAGACAATAACCTCTTGGACTGGCAGATGGCTCGTTTGCCAATTGAGTCAAAGGTGGGTCTCCACACACCTTTTAACACTTACTCAAGGTGGTTCAAAGCTTGCTCAAATGTAGTCCCATAGATGGAGAAGTCATCCATTAAGACTTTAACCCCACTACCGATCTACTATTGAAAGATGCTCAAGACAAGCCGTTGGAAGGTTGTAGGGTTATTGCATAGACCAAATGACATTTTCTTGTATGCAAAAGTCCCCCATGGAATTGTGAACATTGTTTTGGCCTGATCCTCTAATGAAATCTAAATTTGGTTATATACATTATAACCATTAAGAAAGCTATGGTAGTAATGCTTAGAGATGGTCTCCAACACCTGATCCACAAATGGCAATGGAAAATGATCTTTGTATGTCACCATGTTCAACAACCTAAAGTTAATACAAACCCTTCACTTGACACCTTTCTTTGGCACTATCACTAATGGGATAACCCACTTGCTATTTGCAATGGAATATATGAACCTCACATTGAGGAGTTTTTTAGTCTTCCTCCTTGACGATCTACTTTAGTTTGGGGTTCAACCATTGCTACGACTACTCTTTGGCTTTATGGAGGCATCTATATAGATGTAGTGCTGGCATATCTGTGGATGAATTCAAGTCAGCTCATGATATGACAAGGTGAAGGTTATTGGCCATTTGTTGACCACCTTCAACAACTTTTGTTTTTGTCTAGAAGCAAATTGGCATTAATTATAACTAGCTTTCCATTATTCCAAAAAGCATATTCTATGCTGGTAGGTAGAGTTTTCAACTCTAGGGGCTCCTATTTGAAACTTTTATGGATTTCCAACTCTTCCCAATAAGTGTCATGAGGTTCATCATCAGAGAGTTGGTGATGGATTTGCTCCATCTCATCCATGCCTTTAACATATGCACTTGTCAAGCTCTCAATTGATTCCATGAAAATTATTAAGCTACTATCAAGATTAGCTATTAGCCACTAGGTGCCCTCTTGTTTTATGTTTGCTGCATATAGGCATCTTTGAATTTTAGACACATTTGTACATTACCTGCATGATATGATAAATGTACTTTTCACAAACCATAGTTTCTACACATAGTTGCACCCTGTGTCACTGTATGTGATGCATGGAACTTGCTTCTTCTCTATCATCCCAAATTCATTTTTCTTGAAAATCTCTAAGGAGAGGTCTTTGATTCCTAGTTGTGCATCAATGGTGCTTAACCAAGCCATTCCCATGATGATTAGGAAGCCCCCCATGCAATTATCAACATGGATTACTAGGAAGCTAACAGGATAGGAGCATCCATAAACGATGATCACAATGTCCTCCATCAATCCCAAGGTAATAGTGATGGATAGCTCAAGATGAATATTGTTCTTCTTGAGTGGAGGTAGGTTCTAGGCTTTGTACATCTCATGAGAAATTAGATGTACACTAGAGCTTGAGTCTATAAAAGCCTTGCAAGGCTCATTCCCAGTGATTTGTAGGTAAATAAGGAGACTCCCAAGATCAAATCTTTTCCTGAGAAGATGGCTAGCCTTAATCCAATCGGTTACAACATGAGTCAACATGATAGTATACACTTTTGGAGGTGTTTGGTTTGAAGGGGACTCAAATGATGTAGATGCAAAGGATGAGGAAGAAGTAGGGCTATTAACCACATATGTTTGTGAGGGCCTTGTAGGACTATTTGTTTGAAAGAATGGTCTTTTGGGATTTATTTTTTGAACAACTTGGTTGAGGATTTATCTATAAGTTAATAGCCTTGGTGGCATTACATTGTTGTAGCTGGGATGGAATTTCACCTTGCATTAATGGAGCAAGTGGTAATTAGGTTTATGGTAGAGGGACATGTGTAGAAGAATGAGGAGGATAATGAGAAAATGGAGATTCCCCTCTTGGAGATTAGGCTCCATAGTATTCAAGAGGGTATTCGTGATGTTAGAATGAAGCATGATTAGAATAGTCATGCAGAGAAATGGGTTGTTAAACATAATACCCATATGGATTAGGCTATTAGTAAGGGTATTGCTACCTTGGTGGTGGCATCCCCCATGACTATGGGTACTACCATTGACGGTTCTACTCATGACTTTGTGGTGGAGCTCCACTTGGATAGTAGGCTTGTTATTGGTGGAACTGCCTGGGGTTGCCTTAAGGATAAGGCAACCTTTTTGGTGCTTGCCTTCTTACTAGTCTAGAATTTAGAGCATACATCTCAGACTCTTTTAACAATGGTACAACATCCCTTAGGATGTTCTTATTGGTAGATATCACACCCATCATCATCATCTGTTTTGGACATCACAACCTCCCTTACTATAGTAGCCTTACCCTTATCCTTTTGGTGCATATGTTCACCTTTCTTCCTTTTCCTACAATCATGATAACTACTTTGCTATTTCGATTCCTTTGCTATTTTCAGAGTGGTTTGGAACTTTTTATCCAAAGAGTCCCACATTTTGTCTACTTTAGCTAAAATTTTATAAACATATTTTTGAATTAGCAAGGTTTTTGTTGCATCACCTTATCACATGGTGCCTCCTCCTCATTTTTACAAAATTGAACTTCCCTTTTTCTAATAGAAGGATCCTAGTTGTACTCCTCTACATTTTTTCTCTTTTGCAACTCTCCTTCTTCATTGGCAACCTACTCTATCATCCTTTGAATCTAATGGGCTCTAATTTCTGAAAGCCTCCCTTAGGCATAAATCCTAAGAGTTCCTCTCATTTCTATTCATAGCCCATGTATGATATGGTGGGGCTGCTCCCTTTGAGAATAACCATTGCCAAGACATTGGTGTAAGAAAGAATAGTACATGCCCATGGCTACGTCCAAGGGTTCATGTGTTTCTTGTTTTCAACCTTGGATCTACTTTCTTAGGTTGAACACTCAAGAGTACATTTGATACTTATCATTGAAGAGCTTAAGCATTGTACTCCATCTATGGATTGATTATGGCTCTAAGAACTAATACCAACTTTTAGCTTCTTTGATGAGTGTCCTTGGGAACAACATTAAGTTTGGTCATTCACTCTCCATGTTCTGTAAGGCACAAGCATCATGAAAGACTTGAAGCATCTTTGGATCTAACTTGTATCCTTCTTTGAACTTGGGGATATTGTTCACATCCAACCATTTAATTCAGTTGTATTTCACATGCCTCGTTGGGATCCTCATGGCATTTGCAATCTTCAACATATTTCAAGTTGTAAGCAAAGGCTCATCATGGTCATAGCCTCTGTGATGGCCATGATGGCCATGATGTCCTCTACTATCCCTTCTTTCATGGTGAAGGACCTCCCTTAAATGCCCATGCCCTTGGTCTCTATTGGTTTGGTGGGCCCTACAATCATCTCTGTCTTGCCGGTCACCTCCATCATCGTCACATCCTTTGCAACTTCGGTTGGAGCTGGAGAGGAGGAAGAAGATGATGATGAAGGAGAAGAGGAAGGAGGACTAGCATCACCACGGTGCCTTCCACCTCTTATTCTTTAATCATGACAAGGATTATCATGTTTATCATCATCATGATTCCTACCCTTGTTCTTTCCATAAATCTCACCTTTAGATCCCCCATGGTCATGGGACCCATTCTTCCCTGAACTAGGATTGTTGATAGTGGACTTCAAGTTAAGGTTTAGATTCCCGTAGTCAAAACCAAGGGGAGGAGAGTTAGTGAATTGAAAATTCCTAGAGAAGGAATCCTCTCCATCTTTCTGGCCTAGCAAGAACAAGGGATTATTGAACCATTTCCCTTTCGACACTTCATAGTGCATCTCCTATTGTTGATCTTTTTCGTGTCATGCTTCAGTGGGATAGTAGTCCCAATAGTCATGGTCCTACACAACGTATTCAACATTAAGCCCTAGAATGTACAATATCATAAGAGTTTTGAGTTGCATTGCAAGAACTAATTGATTGGGTAGCAACACCCTCCATGTCCCTCCACTACAATTGTTCATCCTAATGCAAGATGAAGGTGAAGTTTGACACATACTCATTAGGATGAGTATGTGCCACACTGCATTGTTAGGACACTAGTGGATCTATCCCTCCATGCCTTTTTTGATTGGATGTATGCTCGAACAAAGGTAGAAAATCAGCCCTGAGAGAAGAAGACATTTTAGATTAAAAGAGAAAATTAGTGTGCTTTTATTATTATTATTATTATTATGAATTATTGTGACTTTAAGGTTTGTTACAATGATTATGAATAATTTTTGTTATGTCCTAGATAGCACATTTAGCTAACTAAAGTCCTGGATAACAACATTGATGATGAGTAGCAAGTATACCTTACACCCAACCATATGAATCACTAGTGTCCACTAAGTGATCTATTCAAATTCCACAAACTTTAGATTTCTAAGTACACTAGTTCTAGGGAGTGAATCTAACCATTGCAATCATTGTCTTCTCAGTTCCACTTGTGAAGTGCAAGTATATGGTTAAGTGTACTAAGGCACCTAATTTTTATCATTTTATATTTTATGATTTAAGTTTCCTATGAATAAGAATAAAGTAATTAAATGCTTAACTAATCCTAACATAAGGATATGTTTCCACTTTTCATACACATCCTGAACACGTTATAGCATCACTAGGTTACCAAGTGTTAAGTGCTACTATGATTACCAAGAGTTAAACATATGCTCAAAGTGGTTGTAATTAGGTTTGCTATTCAATCAATATTAATTGCTTAGTTAAATTTCATTAAAGTAAAGTGCATGAATAATAAATGCATAAGGAAACATTAATCTATTCCAAGTGCTACAAGGTTTGATTCGAAAAGCTCCCCTTTATTACAATTCATAATGAAGTGCTCACGTACATGAATGCTTGAATAAAGATCTGTATACTTTTTAACTCCTACTATAGGCACTCAAAAAATATTCTAACTTTTGGGAGGAAAAACTACAAGAGCTTCACTACAAGTAAGGAACGACATGCCATAAATGTGGTGGGTAGGCATACTTTTATAGGTAAAAATAATGGGCCACATCAATGGGTACACATTAACTTGGCAAATTCCACATCAATAGAATCCCATTGATGGGGTCACATTGATGGGATCCCATCAATGTGGCCCAATAACTCGACTCATCAATAATCCTAGACATATGCTTCATAGTTCAATCATTAGAGGAGGATCTCAACAACTGCCCTTTTAATTGGCATGGGTGGTAATAATTCATAAATAGTAGGAAATGAAATAATAAATCTAACTTTTGTAGTACTATTCAAGATAAGTGATGAAGCATGTTTTCATACGCTCCGCCATTGGAGCCTCAATGTTAGGTATTGCATGTCAGAGCCTGAATGCAACGTTGAGTATCTTATGTCGCGGGGTATATGCTAGCCTATAAATATAGTGCTTGGGCTCCCAATTTGGCATAAGTTTTTGTAGTTTCTAGTCAAAGTAGTGAGACTCTTGCAATTTATTTTTCACAAAGTTAGAATATTTTTTGAGTGCCCATAATAGATGTCAAAGTGTGTACGGATCTTTATACAAACACTAATGTACTTGAGCACAATAGTGTGACAACAATAAAAATGAACTCTTTTGAAAATCCTTATAGCACTAAGAATAGATTAATGTTTTCTTTAATGCATTTAAATTAAGCAATTACTTTTCAGTTGTTAATGAACATAAGCATGACCACTTCGAGCATACATATAGTTCTTGGTAACCCAACAACGCTTAATGTTTGGTAGCCTAGTAGTGCTATATGTGTTTAGGATGTGTCCAGGAAAGTGGAACAGGTTCTTGTGTTAGGCTATCTAGGTTGTAAATAAATTAGATCTTTTAGTACTTTACCTTTCATTCTTGTTGTAGGCGATGAAACTTATAAAACATAGAATAAGAAAAATCATGTACCTTAATTACACTTAAACCATGCCCTTGAGCCTCACAAGTGTAGTTGGGAAGACAACGGATGTTCTCAACATCCATTTTACTTCATAGAGGAACTAGTGCACTACAAAACTATAGGTCTATGGAATTGGACTAGATCATGTGTAAACACCTTAGTGAATCATATGGTTGGACATAGGAGTACCTCACTGCTCATCATTGGCATCGTTGCTAGGGACCTTTTGGTTGTTTCATGCGCTATCTAGGATTTAGTGGAAATCATTCAAGCTCATTGGAACAAACCTTAGAGTCATATCATATGTCACAATTACTATGAAAAAAATTTAAAGCACACTGCATTTTTTATCATATAATTGAAAATATTTTCTTCTCACGGGAGTGCTTCTCCACTGAAGTTTGATAGAGCTTATCAATACGTGCCTCAACAATATCGAATTGTATATGCTCATCCTGATGAGTATGTACCAAATTTTAGCTTCATCCTACATCAGGATGGATAGCTATCGTGGTGTGATATGGAGGGAAACATTATGTTGTCACCCAATTGATCCATTACTACAATGCTCCACCAAATTCTTGTACAATGTGATCTCTAGAAATGTCATGCTGAGTATGTTGTGCAAGATACTGATGCTAGGGATTATCATCCCGCTAAAGCACAATGTCTACAAGATCGATAGCTAGAGCAACATTATGAATTTACGAAGGAAAAAATATTTAATGATTCCCCATTCCTATTGTACCAACAAGGTGGTGGAGAATCCTTTTCTAGGGATTTTCCATTTGGTGAAATTCCTCTCTTTAACTTTAATGAAGGAAGTCAAAACTAGAATTTGCAGTCCACGATTCACAATCTTGGTTTTGGTAAGAATGGATCCAATGACAAAGAAGGATTTAGAGGGGTAAGTCAAGGTAGGGATGTGGACAAGAAATAGGATTGTGATCATGATCATGATCATTGAAGAGGTGGTAGCATGCACCATGATGATGCTAGTTCTTTTTCCTCTTCCCCTTCATTATCATCATCTTCCTCTTCTAGCTTTGATCATGACTGCAGGAGGTGAGACTGTGATGAAGGTGACTAAAATGATTGATAGGACCAAAATGATTGAAGGAACCATTGGGAAAGGCAAGATCAAGGGCACAAACATTTAAGAGAGGCACATTTCCATGAACGAAAGGGTAGTAGAGGACATTATAGGCACCATGATCATGGCCTTGATGAGCCTTTTCTTGCTACTTGAAGTATGCTCAATATCACAAAGGTAGTAAGAATTCCAACAAGGCATGTGAAGGATAGTCAAATCAAACGGCTAAACATGAACAATATTCCTTTATTTGAAGGGGGATATAACTCTAATCCATAGAACCATCTCCAAGCTTTTCAAGATGCATGTGCCTTACAAAACATAGAAAATGAGTGGTAAAAACTTAAGTTGTTTCCACGGACACTCATCAAAGAAGCAGAGAACTAGTACTAGTGCTTAGAGACAAAATTTATTAGATGTTGGAGTACCATTCTTGAATTTTTTAATGATAAATACCAAACATACTCTAGAGTGTCTAACTTAAGAAGGCAAATCCAAGGATGGAAACAAGGAACACATGAACCCTTGGATGCCACCATCAATCAATACTGTTCCTTAATGCACAAATGTCTTGGCCATGGTTATTCTCAACTAGATCAACTTCGCCACATTGTAGATGGGCTTTGATTAGAAATGAGGAGAACCCTTGGTATCTATGCCTAAGGAAAATTGTTAGAATTAAGTGCTTGTTAAATACAAAGATTAATCAAGTAGGTTGCCAAAGAGGAGGGAAAACCAAGAAAAAGAGAAAGTGTAGAAGAGTAGAACTGTAATCCTTCCATTTGTAAGAGGGAGGTTCAATTCTGTGATAATGAGGAAGAATCCAGATGTCATGAGGTGGTGCATGGAAAAACCTTGCCACTCCAAAAATTTCAATTTGAACTTACGGCTGAGGTTCATTAGTTATGGGACTCCATGGATAGCAGATTTTAAGCTATCTTAAAAATTTCTAAAGAGTCTAAAGAACAAGGTAGTAATTGTGAGTGTAGGAGGTGTAAGGAAGTTGAACATGCATATCACAAAGGTAAAGGCAAGATTTTTGTGATAGAAGAAGTTGTAGAAAGTAAATCAAATGATGATGATGGGTGTGAGGTCTACCAATATAACATCCTAAGGGATGTTTCCCCATAGTGTCTCATTTATAGAATTTTGGGGTGTATGCTTTAAATCCATGACTAACATAAAGGAAAAAATCAAAAATATAACCTTATCATCAAGCTAATTTTAGGTAGTTTCACCAACAACAACAGTATTATCCAAGTGAAACTCCACCAAACTATATGAGCAGTATCAAAGTGGCAGCAACCATAATCATGGGCGCTGGCACCACCAAGGTAATAATACCCTTATCGATAGCCTGATCCTTATGGATACTAAGTTCAACAAACATCATCTTTACATCACTCCTCTAGTCATATTTCTACTTTCCAATCTCACTATCACCCTTTTGATTATTATTGAACTCATTCTCCACATGAAAGAGGGGATACCACCTCTTACCCTTATCCTCCCCTTGTCCTTGCACATGTTCCTCCTTTAGTTGCATAGCTACCACCTGCTTCACTTATTCAGGATGAATTACCAACTCAACTGCAACAATGCAATGCTACTAGAGCTATTAATCTATAATCAGTTCATCAATTAGATGGGTCAAATATTTGATCAAAGAAACAACCTTTCTTTCGACCCCATAGCCCACCTAAGCCCTCACATACACCTGCAGTTGACAACCTTGTTCCTCCATCTTCCTCCATATCTAATACCTTCAAGTTCCCTTCAAACAAAAATATTCCTAGGATCCATACTGTAATGCTTACTCACATTGTATCTGATTGGATCCATGTTGGAAACCTTCCTAGGAAATTCGTCGATCCTAGAAGTCCTCTCATTTATTTGTAGATTGCTAAGAATGAACTATGCATGTCTCTTCTCGATTCAAGTTTTGATGTAAATTTAATTTCTCATGAGATGTACACTTCATGGAACTTGCCTCCTCTCAAGAAGTATAATATAATATTAGAATTGATAGACTAGTCCATCACTATTTCATTGGGATTAGTAGAAGACATTAGGACCATTGTTTGTGGGTCGTCTTATCCTGTTGATTTCCTAGTGATCAAGGTGAAGAACTGCAAAGGGGATTTCTCAATCATCATGGGAAGGGCATGACTTATCATTGTTGACGCAAGAATGACCATAAGAGATCTTTCCTTGGAAATATCTAAAGAAACTACATTTGGAAAGATCAAGAAGAAGAGAGTTCCATGCATTGTGTATAACAATATAGGGATTGCGTGGAGAAATTTTGGGCCATGAAACAAGCATCTTTTTTTGTATGCAAGTAGTGTACACTAGAAGAAAAAATTCAAAGGTGTCTATACGTAATAACCACAAAATAGGAGGACATCTAGTGGCTAATTGTTGATTCTAAAAGTAGCACACTTTGCATGGAACCAACTGAGAGCCTAACATGTGCATATGTCATAAGCATGGATGAACTAGAGCAAGTTCATCACCAACTCTCTAATGATACAAATGATGATACTCACTGGGGAAAGCTGGAAATTCCTAAAAATTTCAAGTAAGAGCCTCTTGAACTAAGAATGCTACTAGTCATAATGGAATGTGTTTTTAAAAAATGGGAAGCTAATCATAATTGATGCAAATCTTTTTCTAGAGAAGAAAAAGATATTATTGAAGGTAGTTGAAAAATGGTCAAAATATTTCACTTGGCCATATCCTAAACTCATAGTGATTGATCCTAGGATATGCCAGCATTACATCTACACTGATTCGGCCATGAAGCCAAAAAGATAGCCACATAGGTGGTTGAATCCAAAATTGAAGCAAATCATTAAGAAGGAAATTAAACAACTCCTCAAGGTGGGTTCATTTATTCCATTGTGGATAGTGAGTAGGTTAGTCCACTTGTGATTTTGTCAAAGAAAGGAGGTAAGTGGTAGGTCTACATAAATTTTTGGCTGCTAAATATGACAACATTTAAGAACCATTTTTTGTTACCATTTGTGGATCAGGTGCTAGACACAATATTTGGGCATTGTTACTATAGCTTTCTAGATGGCTATAGTGGCTATAACCAAATTCAAATTGCACTAGAGGACCAAGCAAAGATAACATTCATGAGTCCTTGGGGGACTTTTGCATATTGAAAGATTCCATTTGGTCTATGCAATGCTCATACTACATTCCAATGCTTGGTCCACTTATGGAGCTACATTTGAGTAAGCCCTGGACTACCTTGAGTAAGTGCTAAAATGATGTGTTGAAACCAACTTGTGGTTCAATTGGCAAAAAATTCACCTAATGGTCTAGGAGGGCATTATGTTGGGGCACAAAATATCATAATTAGAAATTAAGGTAGACCTTGAGAAAGAAAGGTTCATCCAAGAAATAACTTGCCAACTAGAAACTGTCAAAGATGTTTGATCATTTCTTAGACATACTAGCTACTACTAGTGATTCATAGAGAATTTCTCTAAGATTGCAAAACTGTTGGTGGAGCTAATAAAGAAATATGCTAAACTTGTTTAGACAACGGAATGTGAAAAAGCATTCCAATAGCTAAAAGAGCAAGTTTTAGAAAGTCCAATTCTATAAGCACCTGATTGGTCCAGACCATTTCAGATTATGACAGATGCATCAAATTATGTCTTGGCATCCCTAGAGGAACGAAACAGGGCTCTGATACCATCGTTTTTTTTCTTTTCTCCCGGGGGGGAGTGCTATGCTGTTCATCTTGTGTTTCATTTGCTGACAGATTGCTGTATCGACCGGTGTTGACGGACCGATATTGTTGATGTTGTCCGAAGCGTAGGGAGGACCGATCGCCGAAAGTAAGCCGCGCATCATTGAGCCGAGGTCTGGCGTTAGAGTAAGCCGCGCTGTGAGGCAGTCCAGTAGCTACGTGTCAACAATTCCGAGCAACACATCCGCAGCAATGGCAGATGCATCGCAAATGACGGGTAACTCATACTTCACCTGTATTTCTGAATATTGTTCTACGTCTCAGGGTAGTAGTCCTTTACCTGTTCCAAAGAGAACAGAAATATATGATAAGTCTAGTTTAACTGCATTAGAATCATGGAAAGCTATGCATTATTCCGAATGTGATTTAGAGATTTCCGGTAGTGGTATGCGTCCTGTTGCCCTTTCTTTCTTCTCTGAACCCGAGGTAGCAACATGGATTAAAAATGGTTTCCATTATATACATTTAGCCGAATTAGCAGTAGTATTGCATCCACACTTTAATTATCGTTTGCAAGCTCCCTACTGGCTAGCTTTAATAGATAGGCGCTTCAAAACCTTTGAAGAAGCCATAATCACTCAGGCTAAAGGAACTTTAGCTTCAGATGCAGTGGTCGTCACTATTCCCAACTTTACTCTTTCCTTACACGACCCTCATCTATATAAATCTTTAATGATTATTGTCTACTTACCTGTAGATATGCTCCCTAGATCTATTTATGCAACGATTTCTACTAGGTTAATGTTTAAGGTCTTTAATACTACGGCAATCAAAACACTGTTTCCTTACAACCAGCAAAAAGTACAGGTAGGATCTCAAGATATTGAATATGGTATAGAGATCGATATAGAGGATCTTCCGATCCATCATCAGTATCCGGATCTAGCCAACATGATAGATTACTATTTCCGGTTAGAAAAGAAGTGGGGTTTTCCTACGAAACGTCGGTACAAGGTCAATCTTTTACCACCCAAATTTACTGATATCGATCCTTTAGATGAACTGCACAAAAAATGCAAACCTAAGTTGTTCCAAAAACCTCTGACTATTCGAGAACAACCAACTGATCAGACGACTGATCTTCAAAATACCATTCTCCATTTGCAAGCCCAACTTTCCCAATCCATGAGAAAATCTGATACCTTGCATCTAGAAATGGAAAAACTAAAGAAAAAAGAAAAAGCAAAGATTATAGAAGTAGATCCTGACAGCTCAGATGATGAGTCTGTCACCTCTTCTGTAAAATCTACGCTTTTCCAGAAAACTACAGAAGATCCTTCATGTCAACATAAAATCTTAAAAGAAGTAGGAAACAAGTATCACTGTACAGAATGTGATGCTTTATTAAAGACATGTAGTATAGAAATGAACCAGGGTTCATTCCAAGAAAGTGCTTTTGCACAACACCAAGATCGTTTAGGTGCAGTTGAAAAAACCCAAAGAAAACACGAGTTTGTTCAACATGACGTAGAAGGGGAACCGACAGAACACGTCTACACCTTACATACGAAAAAAGATACTGAGAAACCCTCAGACATTATTTGTATGGTGAATTGGACAAACACAACCTTAAATGATCTAGTGTATAGCAATCGTACTCAAATGAGTGTCCTAGAACGTATGTATAATCTGAATATAAATACCGACTTAAATACAGGTTTGATATATAGGAAAATAGAAAGAACTTCAGGATCCAGTGCAACCCCAGTAAAGATAAAACCCACAGCTCCTCCTTTGCCCTCCTCAGCCTCTGAATTTTCCTTTCCCGGCTCACCACCTGCGGTTACGTTAAGAGACATAGAAGAATTTAAACAAAGACAAAGGGCTAATCGTATTAGAAAAGGTAAACATGTAGCCATGAATGAAGGTCATTCTAATGTCTCAGAACCAGAGAACCCAGAGAATCCTGAGGGATCTCTCACGGATGAACAAATAGAGGAAGCAGTTTTATTAGCTCGTACTGGTGAAAATGTTCAAGAAGCAACAGAAGCCATGTTAACACAATCCAGGAAAGCTGGAGACATCCAGCCAAAGTTTAACATGGATAGTAAAGACCTCAAAGAACGATAGGATGTCTTAGATGCCATCCAGTCATATCTAACGGTCCAAATAGATTTTGCTAAAAAATCCACGCTACAGGCCATAGTGAATGCCACCTATAACTTCCAGGGAAATCTGAGAAGATGGTGGAGTCATATTCCAACAGCCATCAAAACTCGGTTGATTACCCAACCTACGGTAATCTTCTTAAATGCAATCATCAAAGAGTTCATTGGTGTCAAAGCCAATTTAGTTGATGTTTACCGCGATAGGTTCTTTAAAGCTCGCCTACATAAAATACAACAGTTATCAGGATTTCTTGACGCAATGGAATCTTGGTATTATTATGGAAAATTGACACATGAAGTAGCGGCTAAAGAACATCTGATAGGTTGTCTTCCTCAACCATTTTGTAACACTTACATGGCTGAATTGAAAAAACAAAATCTATGCATAGCAACAATGAGTTTTGGCCAAATCCGACAATTTCTTGAACAAACAAATAGAGAGTTGTGTTATACACAAGAGACACAACAATTAGTGAAGAAATTAAATAATAGATTAGGTAAGAATTTTTGTTTAGAACTATGTCCAGAAGAAAAATACAAAAACAAAGAAAAACCACAAAAATCCCAAAACCGTTGTAAATCCTGTAAAGGATCTGGTTCCAGGTCCAAACCACAAAAACAATGGAGAAGAAAACGTTCTTCACCTCCACCGAAAAGGCATGTTCGTAAGTATCCAGGATTCTTCTGTAGACGACCACGTAGGATGTCACCCAAAGAGGTAAAATGCTTTATTTGTGGTGGTCCTTACTTAGCCACGAATTGTCCCAACAAAGATAAGGACAAGAAAAAGGTTCATTTTATTACCAAACATAATATTAAAGAAACACACTTTGAATGGATTTCTGATCCCGAGGATACAGAAATTCCCTACAATCCACAAAGCGATATGTTTCAATCCTCTGCTTCGGTTTCCGAAGAAAGTGAAGGAGACTATTGGGTACAATATAATCAACAACAACTTGTTGATAAATCTTCAGATGAGAACATAGGATCCTCTGATGACGATGTCTATTATTGCAATATGAACAGAGCATCCAGCTCACGAACTACACAAATCAACAAAGAAGTTGTCAGAATCCAAGATCAAATTCTTTTAGCAAAAATACAACTAGAAACGCTAAAAGGAAAATTAAAACGAACATCCTTAGCTGACTTAACTAGCTATATACAATTAGATAAACAGATCATAGAGAAGAAAGCAGAAATTAAATCCTTACGGAAATTAAAAAAGGATTTAGACATGACCACAGATAGTCAACCTCTTCCAACAGAATCAAAACAACAGGAAGAACTAGAAGAATGGTTAGAAAAAGAAGAAGGAATAATACAACCCCAATCTACAGAAATAACGAAACACCAAAACAGATTGTATCGTATCCACCAACTCAAATTATTTCTAACCAAAGCAGGAAAAGAATTAGAATTATTAGAAGAAGAGGAAGAAGCATTCCAAAAACAACAATATGAGGAAGAACTGGCCAAGGTCCATATGATCAAGGTAAATCAGAATACAAAAAAACAAGTACAAACTCCTTTATGCACTTTTTGGATTAAGCTCAAAGGATTTAAACCCTATCCTATTGATGCCTTAATTGATTCAGGTGCAGAGGTAACATTGGCCAATGAAGCCATTATTCCGAATTACCTATGGGAAAATCGGGAACGGTTAATCGTAAATTTCAACCAATCAGCAACAACTATTAACCGTAAGTACCAAGTACCCATTTTATTACCCAATAATTCCATTCTTCCTTTACATGTCAATGCTATAACCTGGCTTTCTTACGATATGGTTATAGGAGTAGATAATTTAGCTTTATTAGAACCTTATATTATTTCTCCAACTCATGTATATTTAGGAAAGCATAAATTTCATAGAACATTCACTCCTGTTAATAGATTTACAAAAACCAATTATAAAATACCAAAAACCAATTGGATTGTGAATCAGATCCAATCCCAACAAACAACCTTTGATCAAATACGAGCCAAATTTCTTACTGTTGCTAGTGATGACCCCACAGCCTTTAGGCATAAAAAGCAACATTGGTGTCGTATTGAATTATTAGATGGTGTACAACCAGAGTCAAAAGCACATCATATTGGTATGTCCCCTCAACTAAAGGAAGAGTGTGCCCAAGAAATCAAACAATTGTTAGAAAAAGGCATAATTCGACATAGCACGAGTATGTTCTCTTGTGCTGCTTTTTATGTCAACAAACGCGCTGAACTTACCAGAGGAAAGAAACGATTAGTGGTAAATTACAAACCACTAAACGCAATTATTAAATCTGTCCAACATCCAATCCCTAGCAAGGATGATCTCTTCCAACGTTTACAAGGGACACATATATACTCAAAGTTTGACCTAAAAAGTGGATTCTGGAAAATCCAAATTACTCCCGAAGATCGATGGAAAACAGCTTTTACCGTCCCGCAAGGCCTTTATGAATGGACTGTTTTACCCGTTGGTATTAAAACAGCTCCTTCTATTTTCCAGGCTTGTATGGATGCGATCTTCAAAGATTACCCTTTTATATTAGTCTATATAGACGATATATTAGTCATGTCTAAAAACGTAGAACAACATCAACAACATCTCAACAAACTCTATGAGCTTTTTGATACAAATGGGTTAGTATTATCTCCTTCGGAGAAGAAAATCCAAATCGCAGTTGATGAAGTAAATTTTTTAGGAATAATCATTAAGAATGGGAAAATTAGTTTGCAACCCCATATTTTATCAGATATCAAAAATTTCCCTGATGTTATCACAGATAAAACACAACTACAAAGATTCTTAGGTTGTTTAAACTATCTGTCTGGTTTTTATAAAGATCTTGCCAAAGATCGCAAACTCTTAAACCAACAGCTTACAAACAATCCTCAACAATGGAATCAAACCCATACAGACACAGTAAAACGTCTAAAAGAGCAATGCACAAAGCTCCCTTATCTACGTCTTCCAACACAAGGGACTTTAGTTCTTGAAACCGACGCATCAGATGAATTCTGGGGTGCCGTTCTCAAAGAAGAAGTGTCTGGTATGACATATATATGCAGGTACGCTAGTGGAAAGTTCAATCCAGCCGAATTAAATTATCATTCCACTCATAAAGAACTGCTAGCCATTATTCGTGGCATTGAAAAATTCAGATTGTTCCTACAAGAACAAGAATTTATTATCAGGTCAGATCTTAAATATTTTGATAAATATTTGCAAACAAAACATCTAAATAAAGTTGCTCATACTAGACTAATACGATGGTCTTTATTTTTAGCAAATTTTTCTTATAAAACTCAGTATATTAGTGGTAAAGAAAATAATCTTGCTGATTATCTAACTCGAGAATTCCAGTACTAATATTCTGATTGTATATTGCAGCAACATACTTGCACGAAGGATGGGAACTTCGTTCAAGCCATAGAATACTCCCTTGTCCATTAAATCGTTTATATCTAACACAATCTCAAATAACAGGTGCTCATCTGAATGACTTGGATGATTGGTGTGTCTTTGTGTACAATTCCTATGTACGAAGCTCAAATCCCCATGTCTCTTATACTCATTATTGTCATCCAAATCAGATCATGCATGATTTATACCCACCTTTACATGTAAAAACCAGTGTCCATGCTAGTAAGTTAATAGAAGATTGTGTACATCTAACTGAACCAGAGGATGACTCTCCACCTATAATCCACTGGCCCCGATACAAGCCATCTGATTGCCATATCTTCCACATTGACTTTCCTCATCCTTTGGAGTGTCCTCCGGATAACCATCCATTCTGGGAATGGTGGGCTTTGTATGGCCATAAGGTAACGCATTATCCTACGAATTATGATCCTGCCCAAATTCGTAGATTCCGGGTCCTTCCACATGGCGATTTCCAGTATTTTACCAGTACCCATTCTATGGCCCATTTCGCTTTCCAGGATTATTATCCTTCTTATTTTATTACAACCAGTTTAAGTCGACGTACAGATTGGCAGAATCCATGGAGAATGGCATGGTATCAAGATGTTTTAACAGTAACGGCACATGAAATTAATATGCACTGTCAGGAACAACATATTCATCCATCGACATTGGAGCCTTATCAATATGATCCAGCCTTCCAGCTACTCCAACGAGAAAATAGTATCTAGCGTGTACAATGGCATGACCCAGGACCTGTCATCTCTTTCCCATCATCCGACGATAATGATGAAGAAATTGAGTCCGAAGCACCCACTACTCCAAGAGATAGTGGCGACAGTGATAATGATCCATAACAGTGCCAAAAATAGTAAAAGCTACTCCACTACTGTAAATAGTAAGATTCTATCCTATCTTCTTATGCTGTAACGCACTAAGCCCTGCTAATGCGTGCTGACAAACAGTGCACTAATGTAAAACAAGGGTTCTCCTCCTCCTATATAAAGGACCCCTTGTTATGCTTCAAGGGAGAGCCCAGAATAGAGCAAGCTAGTAGTCTCAGTCCTTCCCTGCAAGTCATTCCTTTGAGTCCTTCCCTTGTTATGCATTTCCATTCTGTCTGTATTTTCCATACTAGAGAAATCTGCAAGTGATGCGCTGTGCTCCTTGTAAAGCATTCCTAGTATGCTAGTGTGTCGTTTGGCAGAGAAATCGTAAAAGAGATGCGCTGTGCTCCTTTTACAAGCATTCCTGCTAAGATCTGTAATAGAGATATCTCAGTCTGATGCGTCTTGCTCGACTGAAAGCATTCCTGTTATAAAAAGTGTGTATTCCATCGTTATTACAAGTTGTTGTTGATTATATTGTACCCAATAGTCTCCTTCACTTTCTTTGGAAACCGAAGGAGAGGATTGAAACATATCGCTTTGTGGATTGTAGGGAATTTCTGTATCCTCGGGATCAGAAACCCATTCGAAGTGTGTTTCTTTAATATTATGTTCGGTAATAAAATGAACCTTTTTCTTGTCCTTATCTTTGTTGGGACAATTCGTGGCTAAGTAAGGACCACCACAAATAAAGCATTTTACCTCTTTGGGTGACATCCTACGTGGTCGTCTACGGAAGAATCCTGGATACTTACGAACATGCCTTTTCGGTGGAGGTGAAGAACGTTTTCTTCTCCATTGTTTTTGTGGTTTGGACCTGGAACCAGATCCTTTATAGGATTTACAACGGTTTTGGGATTTTTGTGGTTTTTCTTTGTTTTTGTATTTTTCTTCTGGACATAGTTCTAAACAAAAATTCTTACCTAATCTATTATTTAATTTCTTCACTAATTGTTGTGTCTCTTGTGTATAACACAACTCTCTATTTGTTTGTTCAAGAAATTGTCGGATTTGGCCAAAACTCATTGTTGCTATGCATAGATTTTGTTTTTTCAATTCAACCATGTAAGTGTTACAAAATGGTTGAGGAAGACAACCTATCAGATGTTCTTTAGCCGCTACTTCATGTGTCAATTTTCCATAATAATACCAAGATTCCATTGCGTCAAGAAATCCTGATAACTGTTGTATTTTATGTAGGCGAGCTTTAAAGAACCTATCGCGGTAAACATCAACTAAATTGGCTTTGACACCAATGAACTCTTTGATGATTGCATTTAAGAAGATTACCGTAGGTTGGGTAATCAACCGAGTTTTGATGGCTGTTGGAATATGACTCCACCATCTTCTCAGATTTCCCTGGAAGTTATAGGTGGCATTCACTATGGCCTGTAGCGTGGATTTTTTAGCAAAATCTATTTGGACCGTTAGATATGACTGGATGGCATCTAAGACATCCTGTCGTTCTTTGAGGTCTTTACTATCCATGTTAAACTTTGGCTGGATGTCTCCATCTTTCTTGGATTGTGTTAACATGGCTTCTGTTGCTTCTTGAACATTTTCACCAGTACGAGCTAATAAAACTGCTTCCTCTATTTGTTCATCCGTGAGAGATCCCTCAAGATTCTCTGGGTTCTCTGGTTCTGAGACATCAGAATGACCTTCATTCATGGCTACATGTTTACCTTTTCTAATACGATTAGCCCTTTGTCTTTGTTTAAATTCTTCTATGTCTCTTAACGTAACCGTAGGTGGTGAGCCGGGAAAGGAAAATTCAGAGGCTGAGGAGGGCAAAGGAGGAGCTGTGGGTTTTATCTTTACTGGGGTTGCACTGGATCCTGAAGTTCTTTCTATTTTCCTATATATCAAACCTGTATTTAAGTCGGTATTTATATTCAGATTATACATACGTTCTAGGACACTCATTTGAGTACGATTGCTATACACTAGATCATTTAAGGTTGTGTTTGTCCAATTCACCATACAAATAATGTCTGAGGATTTCTCAGTAGCTTTTTTCGTATGTAAGGTGTAGACGTGTTCTGTCGGTTCCCCTTCTACGTCATGTTGAACAAACTCGTGTTTTCTTTGGGTTTTTTCAACTGCACCTAAACGATCTTGGTGTTGTGCAAAAGCACTTTCTTGGAATGAACCCTGGTTCATTTCTATACTACATGTCTTTAATAAAGCATCACATTCTGTACAGTGATACTTGTTTCCTACTTCTTTTAAGATTTTATGTTGACATGAAGGATCTCCTGTAGTTTTCTGGAAAAGCATAGATTTTACAGAAGAGGTGACAGACTCATCATCTGAGCTGTCAGGATCTACTTCTATAATCTTTGCTTTTTCTTTTTTCTTTAGTTTTTCCATTTCTAGATGCAAGGTATCAGATTTTCTCATGGATTGGGAAAGTTGGGCTTGCAAATGGAGAATGGTATTTTGAAGATCAGTCGTCTGATCAGTTGGTTGTTCTCGAATAGTCAGAGGTTTTTGGAACAAATTAGGTTTGCGTTTTTTGTGCAGTTCATCTAAAGGATCGATATCAGTAAATTTGGGTGGTAAAAGATTGACCTTGTACCGACGTTTCGTAGGAAAACCCCACTTCTTTTCTAACCGGAAATAGTAATCTATCATGTTGGCTAGATCCAAATACTGATGATGGATCGGAAGATCCTCTGTATCGATCTCTATACCATATTCAATATCTTGAGATCCTACCTGTACTTTTTGCTGGTTGTAAGGAAACAGTGTTTTGATTGCCGTACTATTAAAGACCTTAAACATTAACCTAGTAGAAATCGTTGCATAAATAGATCTAGGGAGCATATCTACAGGTAAGTAGACAATAATCATTAAAGATTTATATAGATGGGGGTCATGTAAGGAAAGAGTAAAGTTGGGAATAGTGACGACCACTGCATCTGAAGCTAAAGTTCCTTTAGCCTGAGTGATTATGGCTTCTTCAAAGGTTTTGAAGCGCCTATCTATTAAAGCTAGCCAGTAGGGAGCTTGCAAACGATAATTAAAGTGTGGATGCAATACTACTGCTAATTCGGCTAAATGTATATAATGGAAACCATTTTTAATCCATGTTGCTACCTCGGGTTCAGAGAAGAAAGAAAGGGCAACAGGACGCATACCACTACCGGAAATCTCTAAATCACATTCGGAATAATGCATAGCTTTCCATGATTCTAATGCAGTTAAACTAGACTTATCATATATTTCTGTTCTCTTTGGAACAGGTAAAGGACTACTACCCTGAGACGTAGAACAATATTCAGAAATACGGGTGAAGTATGAGTTACCCGTCATTTGCGATGCATCTGCCATTACTGCGGATGTGTTGCTCGGAATTGTTGACACGTAGCTACTGGACTGCCTCACGGCGTGGCTTACTCTAACGCCAGACCTCGGCTCAACGATGCGCGGCTTACTTTCGACGATCGGTCCTCCCTACGCTTCGGACAACGTCAACAATATCGGTCCGTCAACACCGGTCGATACAGCAATCTGTCAGCAAATGAAACATAAGATGAACAGCATAGCATCTAGAGAATTTCAGGCATTATGTGCTTGGATACAAGGTGTTTGTGCACATGGACCACAATGCCATCCACTTCCTAATGAACAAGACAATGGTTAGTCTCTATGTCATACGATGGTTGGTGAACTTGCAAGAATTTGATCTTATGATGGTAGATCAAAAGGGCACTGAGAATGTGGTTGCTGATCACTTGTCTCAGTTGTAATGGGATAACAAAGAGGAAGAAAGCTAACTATTTGATATGTTTTCTAATGATCTCTTTGCTAGGGCTATACCTGAACAATTTCCCAATGATCCTATATGGTATGATGGTATTCTCACCTATCTTCTCATTCAAGAGATGCCACAAGGATTGGATCACCAAAAGAAACAACAATTTCTTCACTAGGTAAAACACTTCATGAAGATCAATAGGCACCTCTACAAGGTGTGTGCCAATGACCTGGTTCATTGGTGTGTCCTTGATGCTAATCAACCACACATTCTTCAAGATGCTCATGAAAGTCTTTGTGGAGGACACTATGCTAGGAGATGCACAGCCATTAAAATCTTGATAGCAGGGTACTATTGACCAACAATCTTCACGAATGCTCACCATTACATATGCTCTTATGAACAATGCCAACAATATGGTGGAATGACTGCTTGAATGGAGGGACCTCAATAATGGATTCAACCATTGGAACCCTTCAACATTATGGGCATTAATTTCGTGGGTTCCATCACATCCATGTCAAATGGAAAGGTGTACATCATAGTTGCTATTAACTATTGTACAAAATGGGCAAAAGTAGTAGCTGTCATCAACTGTACATCTTATATTGTTCCTTGGTTTGTACAACAAAATGTTGTAAATAGGTGTGGTATGCCACGTGTCTTAATTTCTGATAATGGAACTCACTTTATAGGCACTACTTTTCAGAAGCTCATGCAACACTTGGGGGTCAAACATAAACTCACAGCACCCTACCAACCCCAAGCCAATGGTCAAGCTTAGGTTACCAATAGGAAAATCACAATGATTCTAATAAGAACAATTAGCAAATATAGAAAAGACTAGAACACAAAACTCAATGATGCCCTTTGGGCCTACCACTCAACATGGAAACTTCCTATAGGCTATTCTTCCTATGAGCTTGTGTATGGAAAATTACCGATACTTCTTATTCAATCTGAGGTTTGTACATTTTCAACATCTTATGACCTTGACCTTGACTTAAGTCTAGCACAAAAAGAAAGACTAATAAATCTGAACCTGCTAGATGAAAATCGATTGGTTTCCTTATCATCTAACAAGTTACATAAGGCCTACAACAAAAAGCATCATGACCTTAAAATCAGAAAAGTCAAATTTCAACTGAAAGATAAGGTTCTTTACTAGAACCCCACACACATACCTCAATGCACTAAGTTTCAAATTTTGTGGGAAGGGCCTTATATCATTTATGAAATTTTTTCTTCTAGGGCCATGATGATCTACAAACCTGAGATCCCAAACAAGAAACAAGTAGTCAACATCCAACAAATCAAAACTTTCCACAAGCATAGGCCAAAAAATACAACACATGCCTCATTAGATAGAAAACCACAATCCATATTTTAGATGTCCTTCTTTCAACTTAGTCATGGAGGAGATGGCCACCCATGTTAACCATATAAGCAACTCCTCATTTTACATCCTCAATTCTTTATTTCACATCTTATTTTCATTTTATTAATTGTTTCAAATTTTTGTTTTACACCATCATTAGTACATTTGCTATTTCTTGAAAATTTTACACTTTCTTTTATATTATATTATATTATATTTTGATGTGATTTTATAACTTTTTATTAATAAGTGCCAAGTACAGTGGTAATGCATTGATTGATGGTAGTATGTACTATTTTGTTATTTGATAGTTGGTATCTAGATTCTAGCTTTGAATTTCATTATGGATGATTACGACATGGTTTCTTTTTCATGCAATAGGTAGTGAGTCCACAACATCCACCCATCCACAAATTCTATGGTTTTTCTTGTTCTAGAAACATGTAGTCCCTTTTTGATTAAGAAAACTTTAACAAATTTGTGACTTTCGTAGTTTTTGAAATTGGAAAGGATTCAAAGGTTTCAACAAGATTTGACTTCAAGAGGATTCAGTATTCTTTGTGCCTTTTTATTTTCCTAGGTGCATGTGTGTTTTCACAGATTTCTTATCATTCTGTATTGACCAATACAAGGAAGTTGAATACGTTTTTACATGGTTCGGTTCTCATTATAAAAAAATGATGGGAATTCAAAGCACATCCATTAGAAAAAATAAATGCATACATCTTTGCATGGTGTGGTTCTCATTTCAAAAAAAAAATGGGAATTCAAAGCACACCCCTTAGACAAAATAAATGCATATGTCTTTGCATGGTATGGTTCCCATTTCAAAAAAAAAAATGATGTGAATTCAAAGAACACCCCTTAGAAAAAATAAATGGGCTACAAGTAGTGGTTATGGTACTAGTCCCCTATGATGAGATGCGATTTGCATATGCCAAAGCACAGTCGTCGCGATATCACATCCCATGCAATATCGTGTACACGATATCACGGTGCGCCATGATATCTATATCCTAGGCTAGAAGTAGGAAAACTCTGGCAGTTTGATCACTCCAGAGATAGAATATTTTCCATGTGCCCACAGTAGAAGTCCTAAAGTGAATGGATCTTTATTCGAGCAACATTGTACCTGAACACAAGTTGAGTACGGAAATAAAGAAGAGCTTCTTGGATAAACCTTGTAGTGCATGGAATAGGAATTTATTTAATGTTGTTTATTGCTTTCTCTTAGTAATGCGGAATGAGTACGACTTGATTACGAGCATCTCAGTGTGATTACTTGGTAACCCAGTGGCGTATCTAGGATCTGCACTTGGTAATACCAGTGGTAGTCATGCACCAGGATGTGTATGGATAGTCAAGGAATTGGCTGCTCATCGCACTTAGGCTAGAAACGCAGAATGAGTACGACTTGACTAGAAGCATCTAAGGATGTGTACGTACAGTCAAGGAATAAGTTGCTCATCGCACTTAGGCTAGAATAGCTTTCTCATCCATTTCTCCTAGTTAAGTGTCTCAGTACGACCACTTCGAGCATGTGCGTTACGCATGGTAATCCCAACAACGATTAGCATTTGGTAGCCATAGTTGCATTGGTTCAAGGTATGTACGGTAAGTGGGAATGGATGCTGATGCTAGGTAATTTAGACTTAGTTCATTAGTTAGAGCTAGTTAGTTTCTCAACCCTTCAACTCAATAGCATAGGAAATAAAACATAAAAACTATAAAAATCATATACCTCATACTTACTTAACCATACACTGTGACAACTACAAGTGAGTCTGGGAAGACAATGAATGATTAACCCTAAGTATTCCATGGGGCATGTTGGCACTTAGTCTATGGAGTTCGACTGGATCACGTGTGCTATGCTCATATTTGTATGGTTGAGTGTAGGGGCATCTCACCACTCATCATTGGCACCATTACCGGGGACTAAGTGTTTGTGCATGATGAGTGGTGAGGTACCCCTAAACTCAACCATACAAAATGAGCGTAGCACGTGTGATCCGGTCGAACTACGCAGACTAAATGCCTAAATGCCTCATGGAACACTTGGGGTTAATCATTCATTGTCTTCCCAGACTTACTTGTTGTTTTCATGGTGTATGGTTAAGTAAGTCTGAGGTATATGATTTTTTTAGCCTTTTCTGGTTTTATGTCTTCTACGCTAAGAGCAAAGGGTTGAGAAACTAACTAACTCTAACTAATGTCCTAAGTCTAAATTAACTAGCATCAACATCCATTCCCACTTACCGTACACACCTTGAACTATGCAACTGTGGTTACCAAATGCTAATCATTACTACGATGACCACACGTAACGCACGTGCTCAAAGTGGTCATACTGAGGCATCTAACTAGACTAAGTGTGACGAGCAGCTGATTCCTTGACTAGCCGTACACATCCGTAGATGCTCATAATCAAGTCATACTCATCCCATGTTCTAGGAGATAAGGGGGAGAGAATCTAATTGTGATGAGTAGCCAATTCAATGGTTAGCCGTACACATTTGTCAATGCTCCTAACCAAGTCGTACTCATGCCACGCTAACAAAAGGTAATAAATAACATGTAATAAAACCTATCCATGTACTGCAAGGTTTATCCAAAAAGCTCATCTTTATTTCCGTACACAACTTGCGTTCAGGTACAAAGCTGCTCGAATAAAGAACCGTTCACTTGGGGGACTTCTACTGTGGGCACATGGAAAATATTCTATCTCTGGGGTGATCAATCCGCCAGAGCTTCGCTACTTCTAGCCTAGGATGGGAAATGAGGGGATTGCTGCCTCTTATTTATAGATTTGATGGTGGACCATGATATCGCGTACGCGATATCGCAGGGGACGATGCGATATCGTGTATGCGATATTGCATGGGTTGCGATATCGCCACGGTCGTGATATCGCATACACGATATTGCGGTGCATGCGATATCGTGTCTCATCATACCCCCATGACTGAATGAAAACTCATCCTTGATTTTCTTACAATAATATCATGTAGGTATGGAATTATTGAGGGAAATGGAACTAATGGGATGACATGTGAATGGATCATTATTACAAGACTTGAAAAAACTGGTATTCAGGACAACAAGGGTGAACACCTTATTACAATGACATCAGGCCTTTGTTGGTAGCTGAGAAAGAGAGAGAGAGAAAGAAAGGCTACTGCTACCAATGCCAAGATTGCACCTTTTTAGTCCATCCATAAGCGTGCCATCGATCTTGCTCCTTGCATCGCTACATCTAGCACGGCTCCACTCCAAGTGTTTTCTCTAGATCCAATCCATTGTTTGCATGTCCATCATCTGTACACACAACACAATCATATATTAGCAAGGGTAATTGAATCATCATGTAATTGATACCTTGCTTCGGTGTAAGTCCATTGGCTAGGTTCTGGTATGGCTGATATGGATCTGGGAATATGTGACTGATGACTAATGAAGGCATAGGGGTTAGGAAGAAAATCAAAAATTTTGGGGCTAGGAGAAAAATGAAAAAATCAGGCCTCGTACCCCCATGACTAATCGTGAACCTCTAGTAGTGTTAGAATGGAGAAAGAAAAGGAGTAAGAAAGATAGATATGGTACATTAGCCTTTCCTTGGAAAACCCATGGCCTAGACAGTTGTTTAACAATGCATAGTATCTTTCTAAGGCCATGTCCAAGGGTTCATGTTTTGCTTGTTTCCATCCTTGGATTTGTTTCCTCAAGGCGGACACTCTTGCGTAGGTTTGATATTTTTCGTTAAAGACTTCTACCATTGTTGACCAGTGTCATGTTGAATTTGGTTTTAACGATCTATACCATACCTTTTCTTGGTCAACGAGTGTCATAGGAAAGAGCTTAATTTTTTGCCATCCATTATCAATGTTGTTCCATGTGCAAGCATCGTAGAATGCTTGTAAATGTTGATGCGGATCTAAGTCATGGCCTCCTGAAAATGTAGAAAAGTTTTTTAAATCGAGCCTGGGTAGACGACTCTCTTTACGATGCCTACGGGAGATTCGAATAGCCTCTTGTATTTGCATTAGGCTCTTAGTGGCCAGCAGGGGTTCATCATCACTAAGTAGGTTGTGAGATTGTAAGTTGGGATGATGCCACCTTCGTTTATGTTGGCCTTCTTGATTTCCTTTGTGAGCTCGATTTTTAGTTCTACGTCGATCCCTTGAAAGATAGTCATCGATAGTCATTGATATCGCGGCCCATGTGATATCGTAGCTATGACATCCTGGGTGTGATGTCCCGAGTGTGATATCATAGCCACTGGGATATCATGGGAATGATATCATGGTAGTGATATCACAGCTAGCAAATTCATGACTCATCACCTACCTCATAATCAAAATTTTATAGTTAAATGATTTGATCAAAAAACATAACATCCATGTGTTATTCTCATTTTTTCTACTTATTAAGTTAGAAAATGCTTTAATGGTGCAACATATTTTAGATATAGGGTCTTTAATGCATAAGTAGACATTAGATGTTGATATCCTATCTAAAGAATATGCTAAAGTTCTACGTTTTATTGAGCTATATAATCTTTCATTAAGTTTTTAGAAAGCTGAATAGGAAATTGTTCATCTTCTCTATCCTATTAAGCATATTGAGTCTATTTTATAACTTTTAATCTTTGTAGATATTTTTTTAATTAAAATCAACCTTCCTGATCATAAAAAAGAATTGGTATTACAAGCAAGAGAAAAAAATTTTATTTAGCAAAAAAGATATTATAATATTTCTAATTCTTGCAACATTTACTATTGTAAAGAATATTTATTTAACGTTTTTCCTTTTCTGCTAAAAAGAAAGAATTTGAAGAAAAGAAAAAATGTATTAAAATTGAAGATACAAAAAATCAAATTAATGTTAATAATAAGAATGATCAAATGGTAATAAATAATCCAAAGAAGACAAAAACTCTTATGCATATTTTTATTAGTACTAGAGAAAGTATTAAGTAGCCTAAATAGATAGCTTATAAGATAAATTTTTCCTAGTCTAACAATAATACTATTCACACAAAGATTAAAACTAGTGTCAATGAGAAGGTTTAGTTGATGGTGAAGACTCTTAATGTAAGATCAATAATAAGTGATGAGATGAAGATCTTTCACAAGTGGTACCACTTTTTTGTCTTGATACAAATGTGTATTAAGCGACAACTCACTATCTCAAATCCTTTTGTTATTTTAACTTCAAGCATAGATATTGAAAAGTGATGTAATTTTGTTAGAAATAGGATCTTTCTCCCTACTAACAATTAATTTTCTTCACTTATTTTTTAATGTATCAATTATAAAATTGTTCACTCATTTTTCTATAATTCCCCTATTGGAATTCTAAATTACTTTCAAAATTTTCAATCAATGCTAAAATGTTAGCTTCTTCTATTGATAAATTTTTTTTGTTAATTTTTATATTTTAGATTTATAGGCTAGTTAGCAAAAGTTTGTGATGGATTCTTCTATTGATGTTGATGTTAATGTAACTAAGACACCTAAATTTGTTTTCCCCAATATAGTGGATGGGTTATTGGTTGCTGATTACATCATGATATGTTTTTATTTAAACTGAATATTACCTGCCTCATAATAAAAGTTTTACCTCGTAATTAGATGATGAAATAAAACATTATACATATTCAAATCCTTCATGCTAAGTATTATTCTTAGTTTTTTGTACTTGTTAAGCTATGTAATGCTTCAATGGTACAAAGTGCCCTAGATATATGGTTATTTATACATAAGCATATAGTAGTAATCATTTGTAAATGGACTTTAGATTTTGATGTCCAATGTAAGGAAAATTTAAAGTCCCATATTTTGTTAAGATATTTAATATTTTATTAATTTTTTATAAAGCTAAATAGGAAATTGATAGTCTTCTTGGTTCCATTAAGCACTTGGAATCTATTTCTACAACATTTAATTTTTGTAGATATTTTCTTGGCAAAATTAATCTTCTTAGCTAGAAAAACAAACTAGTATTATAAGGAAGTGGGAACACTTATTTTCAGCTAATTACATTTTAAGATATTTCTAATTCTTGCAAATTTTTTCATTATAAAGGATATTTTTTTAACACTTGTACTTTTTTATTTTTAAAAAATGATGTTGAGGAAAAGAAAAAATTCTATTGAAATTGAAGATAGAATAAAAAAATTGAAGTTAAAGATATGAAGAATCAAATTAATGTCAATAATAAGAATGATTCAATGGAAATAAAGAAAATAAAGAATATAAAAGCTTCTAAGAACATTTTTACTTGTACTATAGGAAGCATTACGCAAACTAGACAAATAGCTCAAAAGAAAAAATCTTTCTTATTTGATAAAAATAGTGTTAACTTAAAGATTAAAATTCAGGTTGAAAAGTGGGCTATAGCTAATATCAAAGAGTGTTGACATAAGGTTAGTCATGATGGAAAATTTGTACTATTATTTTCTATTGAATTTTTCACTTTTACATAAGTTTATATTTTGCTAAAGCTTTCTCTTTCTATCTTGAATCCTTTTGGTATTTTAAATTCAAGCACAAATGTTAAAATTGATGTAAATGTTTTTAAGATTGTGATAATTCTTCCTAATAATAATTAATTTTCCTCTCTTAATTTTTAAAGCATTATTGTAAGGTTATACACTTTAGTAGATATCTTTAAACTTGAAAAGTTTACTCTTTCCATATTACTTTTTGTATTTTCCACTTAGTGTTAAGCATTTTATGTACTCTATATTTTTTATTATTATTAATATTATTTATAGGTTTAACGTCATGCCTCAAAACATTAATCTAACCACTTATGTTACCTTTCATTGGCTATATGGTTCATTTTTCTTATATGTCTTGAAAGTAAATAATGATTTAAAAGTAACACTACTAGCTTAAATAAGTCATACAAATTAAATGTGACTTGGCATTTACTTTTAATTTAGTTTTTTCCAACATTTGAATAATATATACACTCATATTTAACCATCTATAATATGCAAAATCAACATATTTCATTATCATGCTACACAATATTCTAGATTTCACTAAATAATATTTATATCAATATATAGGAATAATTACATGTAAATATTTTGCTTCATCATATATTCCACCTCTAATGTGTGTGTGTGTGTGTGTGTGTGTGTGTGTGTGATGTTAAAGCAATATGATTGGAATAATACCTCTAGTTTGATGTGGATAAGGTGTCAATAATTAACTTTAAACCTAGTACCCTTGAGTTCAAGGTAATGTGAGCTAACCAACTAATCAATGATCCATGATCTCTAATATTTATATATTAAAATTAAATCTTCATTTAAATTTTTTATTTATTTTGTTATCTTTTAAAAACCTTCTTATGAGTCATGTTTGTAGGGTTGCAATATCAAATATCTGATATCGGGGTCACAATGTCGGGTATCTAATATCGGGTGCACAACCTCCAATGTTGAGCATCCAATATCATCCCTTCTATGCTAGCTTATAAATACCACACTTCAATGCATGGTTGAGATATAGATTTTAGATAGCTTTCTAATACATTTCAGATTAGTCAAAATTTTATTTTCCAGTGCATGCCTATAGTGTGATGTTAAGTGATAGTGTGACATACTTGGATGCATTACATGACTGATAATAAATATTGAGATTACTTTTATTATTGTTTCATCTACTTAGATTTATTATTGTTTTTAATTTCTTAAATGTTTACTATTTTTCTTAGTTAATGTTTTCATTTATTACTCTTTATTATTCCTATCATTAAGCAGAATGAGTACAACTAATCGTGAATGCTTAAGTGTAATTACTTGGTAGCCAAGTAGTGTATTCTTTGGTACACCTAGTAACATACACTTGATAATCCCAGTGGTAGTTACATGAAGTCCAAGGCATGTATAGATGATTAGGAATGGATACTCATTGCACACAGGCTAGTTTATACTTTGCTTTCCATTGTTAATTAGATTAAATAATTAATTTTTTAATTATCATTAGGCATAGCTCAACATTAACTAGCTTATGCCTCACTTTGGACTAAACCATACATGAAAAAGCTACCACTAGTCCAAGTGGGAAGATAGTGAATTATTATTAAGACATAACAATCTATATACCACAACTAGTCCCATCCATGAAATTTGACTGGATTGTGCATAAACACTTGTAATGCATATGGTTGGATGTAGGGGGTACCTCAGCACTTATCATTAGCACTGTTTTTAGGGATGGTGCTAGTTATCTAGATCAGTTATATTATATACGATCATTGTAAATGCATTAATGATATATCTTTTAGAAAATATTAAATCACACACATCATTAACTAAAAGCAATGTCTCATTCACAAGGAGGTGATAATGCATTGGATAGTGAAAACATTAATTGGAGAACTGAGGAGATATATTTTGAAGAACATTGGAGTGACCAACTTCATGCAAGGGTTTCATATGTTCATAACTACCCTGACAACACTTGCAGACTACATTCACTGAAGGTAGCTAACCTTGGAGGAGACAATGTAAGTCCTGGACTATGGGATGCCTCAAGGCCTAGGACCTCCTCAAAACTTGGAAACAATAAATCAAGGGACCATGTTGAACACCATAGAAGCAATGAAAATCCTCCTAGTTCCTCATATTCCTCTTCATCTTCAATGTCTAGTTCTAAAGAAGATGAATGTAGGTATAGAAACCAAGCTCATCATTGATGTTAAAATAAAAATAAAAATAGCAACCAAAATCCTGGGAACAATCAATGATATCAAAATGAAGATAGAAAAAATCATCACAATTAAATAAATAGAAATAGAAATATTCATCACAACATGTTTAATGATGATTAATCCTTGTTGGCCACTAAGGGCATGATGTAAATCATAGAGGTAGTTAAGATATCCCATATACATCATAGGGAAAGTTGATTATGAAATCTCGATATGAATAATATCCCTAAATTTGAGAGAGGCTATGATTTTGATCCCCAACATCATTTACAAGCCTTTCTGGATGCCTATGACATACAACATTGAAAGTGGGTGGTAAAAGTTGAATCTCTTTCCTATGAAAATAATAAATAAATCGAAAGTGTGGTATAAATCATTGAAACCAAATTCAATTCAATAGTGGTCCACCATTCTATACCTCTTCAACAAGAAATACCAAACTAATTTGAGGGTGTTCAACCATAGGACATGAATCCCAGGATGGAGACAAGAACAATGTGAACCCTTAGATATGGCCTTAGATAGATATTATTCTCTACTAAATATATGTACAAGCCATGGTCTCTCTAAGGAAGAGAAACGTTTCCATATCATATATGGGCTTTGTAATGAAACAAGGGAGATCCTTGGGATGTATGCTCCAAGAAAATTATATGAGCTATGAACCCATCAAATCCAAGAACTAATTGAGCATGTGGAAAAAGAAGAAGAAGAGATATGTAAATGGGAGAATGTTGATAAATATCACTAGGAACCAACTCTTCAAAAGAAGAAGGTCCCCATATATAATAAGGAGAAAGAGGTAACTCTCGATAAGGTGATTTTGCAACAAATTTTGTTGATACAGAAGTCTATTGAAAAACTTGAAGCAAATTTTGATAGGAAGTCAAAGTGGATAAATGAGAATGTTACAAGTTTTGTAGAAATAATAGAGAAGGTAACATAAAAGAAATTAAGCAATCACAATAAAAAAATGAAGAAGAACCAAAAAATAGCTAGGAGCACTTATTGGCAAATAGGAAAAATTGATGAAGAACAAGAGGCTATAGGCACAACCACAGATGAAGATGATAGATGTGGCCTTTTCATATATGATCATCCAAAGGGCTATTGTCTAGTCATGTTTCATATACATGAGTATTGGGTGTTTGAATTAAATTCCAAGTTCACATAGAAGCACATGCCTAGAAACTTACCTTTTTCAAAAGGTAATTATAGACAATCCTACAACCAATCATACTATCCTAGGAGGACTTCTTACTAGCCTCAACACTATCATCAACCATAGTGTTGAAACCAAAATCTTGGGAAAGGCCATCACCAAACCAACCTTACCCTTATTGTTAGTCAAACCCATATGGATATTATGTTCAACAACCTATTTTCCCAACTAGTACTACTTCCTCTACTTCCAATTGCTACTACCAATCTCCCAAGTATCATCAACCCATGATATCTATTGAAGGATCACCACCTTAAACCTCTTACCCTCCATCCTATCCTTGATAATTTCATACTCCACCCCATCACATGTCACCACCACCAACATAGGAAATTTCAGCATTGCAACATTAACAAAAGAATGTCACTTGTGCTATGAATGTGCTTAGGAATGATAATGCTAGTAGGTTCACACCACAATCTTAGAAACATCATTTCTTTAAGATAGCTCCCATGCCTAAGCACAACACCCATGGACCTACTACATCATCCAAACTAGCACAATGCCAATCCAATGCAATGCCTTCTCTTTTACAATCAATGTCCTATGATCCTATGCAAAGGCCACCATCCATTTTTACTCCAACATCTACTAGAAATAATGAATCTAGCATTATTGATGAGTGGCGAGGTACCCCTACACTCAACCATACGAATATGAGTGTGCACACACGATCCTGGTCGAACTTCGCAGACTAAATGCCTTAACACCACAAGGAACACTTGGGGTTAATTGTTCGTTGTCTTCCCAGGCTTGCTTGTATGTGTCATGGTGTATGGTTAAGCAAGTCTAAGGTATATGATTTTTTTGGTCTTTTTTGGTTTATCTCCTATGCTAATGGTGAAGGGTTTGAGAAACTAAAACTAACTCTAACTACAGCACTAAGTCTAATTTAACTAGCGTCAGCATCCATTCCCACTTACCGAACACACCCTGAACCATGCAACTGTGGCTACCAAATGCTAATCATTATTGGGATCACCACACATAATGCAAGTGCTCAAAGTGTTTGTACTGAGGCACCTATTTAGCTTAAGTGTGATAAGCAGCCAATTCCTTAGCTAGCCATACACACCCGTGGGGGCTCGTAACTAAGTTGTACTTATCACACGCTCTAGCCTAGCAATGAGTAGCCGATTCCTTGACTAGCCGTACACATTGGACTACCATTGGGATTACCAAGCGCAGATCCTGGAATATGCTACTAGGTTACCAAGTAGTCTGATGCTCGTAATCAAGTTGTACTCATGCATTGTGACAAGTAGTCGATTCCTTGACTAGCTGTACACATCCGTAGATGCTCGTAATCAAGTCGTACTTGTACGCACTAGGAAAGCAATATATAACAAGAAAAAAACCATGTATTGCAAGGTTTATCCAATCAAGTTCATCTTTATTGCCATAAAAAACTTGTGTTCAGGTTACAAAGTTGCTCGAATAAAGAGCTGTTCACTCTAGGACTCCTACTATGGGCACATGGGAAAAATTCTATCTCTGGAGTGCACAAACTACCAGAGCTTCGCTACTTCTAGCCAGGATTGGGAAATGAAGGGGAGTGCCACCTCTTATTTATAAACATGGTGGTGGACTGCGATATTGCGTATGCAATATCGCAGCGTGAGATGCGATATCGTGGCCTAATGCATGTCGCGTCTCATCATACCCCCATGACTGAATGAAAACTTTTCCTCGAGTTCCTTACAATGATATCAGGTAGGTATGGGATTATTGAGGGGAAATGGAACTAATGGAATGACATGTGAATGGGTCCTTATTACAAGACTTGACACAACTGGTGTTCATGACAACAAGGGTGAACACCTTATTACAATGACATCAGGCCATATTTGGCAGCTGAGAGAAAAGAGGAGAGAGAAATACAAGAGAAGAGTCTTGCTACTGCCAACTCCTAGATTGCACCTTTCGTTGTCCATCCGTAAGCACATCATCAATCCTGCTCCTTGATTAGCGGTTGTAGCACCGCTCCATTCCAAGTGTTAGCACCAAATCCATTCCGTTGTTGTATGATTGCCATCTACACACACAACACAATCACATATTAGCAAGGGTAAATGAATCATGAAGTAAATAATACCTTGCGTCGATTTAGGTTCATTGGCTAGGTTGTGGTATGGCTGATATGGATCGGGGAAAATGTAAAAGATGACTACCGAAGGTGTAGGGGTAGGAAGAGAAACGAAAAAATGCGGGGCGTAGGAGAAAAATTGAAAAAGCGGGCCCCGTACCCCCATGACTAATCATGAACCTCCAGGAGCGTTAGAATGGAGAAAGAAAAGGAGGAAGAAAGAGAGATAAAAACAGACAACTAGGACATCGATGAAAGTGATGCCAATATGGAAATGAACAAAATAATAATTAATTGTGAAATGTTAAGGAAAAGAAGTTAACTAATGCACCAAATAGGAATGTCAGTGGGTCCTCCCCAAAGCAGGCTCATGCTCGTAATGCCCTGACAATCCCACATTCAAAGAGTCTGTAGGCTCTGGGAATGTCCTTTGGAACAAGAGTTAAATTCTTAACCAGAAGAATTTACCAAAAAGAAAACAACAAATCTACCAAAATATACACTAATGATACAACCAATAATGAGGTGAATAGTGGAGAGAAGGATGGAGAGGAGAGGATGGAATGGATTCCCAAGGACAAGGTGGTGTACAGCCCCTTGTGAAGTGCATGATTAATGTGACTTGGCAAAGCTCATTCCAACTCAGGCCTCAAACAAACCACATCCAGTGACTTCGCATCAATACACTTAGTCAAACCATCCACTGGAGTAACAAGAATGCATCTCCAAGAGCCATCACCATTCTGACGAAAACAAAGAATGGGAAGCGGGAAGGGCCTTAGTTAGAGGGAACACTTTGGCTCCATAACCAGTGCTTGCAGCACAATTTTTATTTCGTCTAAGGGGTGTGCTTTGAATCCTCACTTTGGTTTTTTTTTTGTGTTTTCTATTTTTATGCGTGGGGACCATACCATGCAAATACTTCTTATTTTTATTGTCTCAGCTTCCGGAGAATGGGTAACCTTGGAATGGTAAGAAAACTCAAGAAGAAAACATCCAAGCACCCAAGTGAATGGCGAACACAAATGCATCAAGTTCCCTTGAAGTCACACCCTTTTCAAACCTTGATTCCTTCCTTAGTTTGAGAAGTACACAGTCACCAATTCATTAAAGTTCTGATTAGAAGAGAATTGTACACTTCCAAGCCAAGAGAAACCATAGATTTGATGGATGGATGGGTGAAGTGGACTCATTGTCTGCCATATCAAAAGAACATACCTTAGTGTCAACATTGTAACTTAAAGGTAAAAACCAAACATTAGCAATCAATGAAAAACAGTTCATTCCATCGGCCTAAGCACTTATTAGGTGATGAACTTACATGATGGATGTCACACACACACCAAAAAATAGAAAAGTACAACGATGGTGTAAAACAAAAATAGAAAAAGTTAAAGAAAGTTGTAAAACAAAAATTAGAAAAGTTAAAGAAATTTGTAAAACAAAAACATGTAAAACAAAAATGTGAAAAACAAAAACTGAAAAAGAACTGAGGGCCCATATGGTTAGCATAGGTGGCCGTCTCCCCCATGACTGAGTTGGAAGGGAGAGATCTGAAATAGTGAGCGTTTATTCGAATTTGTAAGAAGTGCCCAACTTCTCCCAATTGATGATCTTAAGTTGAGGGGTGGAAGTTGGCAGCGCTCACATTCCAACGTATATATGCTCTCCATGTTAGCATGAGCTTCCTCAGTTCGTTTCATGCATATTTTTCTGCTCCTTGGAAGAGCTATCAACCACAGGGTGTCTATTACTTTGTGTGTAGTTGCTACATACAAGCATCCTTGTTGCAGAGTTTCTGGGGCACACCTGTTACATGGAGACATATCCTCCATGTCATCACCCGATGAATCACTATATGTGATGCATGGAACTTTCCTCTTCTCGATCTTTCCACATATGTTGATCTTAGAAATTTCCAAGGAAAGATCACGGATCCTAAGGCATGCATCTACTATGCTTAGCCATGCCCTTCCCATTATAATTGGGAAGTCCCTTTCGTTGTTGTTAACATCAATCACCAGGAAATCGACTGGGTAGGACCAACCACACACAATGGTCATAACATCCTCCACCAATCCTAAGGGAATGGTGATGGACTGGTCCACCAAATCTAGTTGGATATTTCTCTTGTTAAGTTGTGGCAGGTTCTAGGCGTGATACATCTCTCATGAAATTAAGTTGACTCCGGAACCTGAATCAAGAAGAGCTCGATGCGGTGCATTTCCAGCGATCTGCAAATAAATGAAGGGACTCCTAGGGTCAGTTAGTTTCCTGGGAAGGTGGCCTACCTTGATCCAATTAGTTACAATATGTGTTAACATAACCATATGCGTTACACTCCTTTGGACTGAAGGGTTCTCTGAAGTGTTAGATGGTGTAGGCATGCACATAGCCTCAACCGCTTGTTGTGGAGAGAGTTTGTCTGGTCTCCTAGTTCTGAAAAAAGATCTCTTCTTTGTACAGTTGTCGCCAGAACTAGTACCCAGTTGGATATTTACAGCTCTCGTAGTGTGATGTTGCTGCGGTTGAGGAGGAAGTTCCTCTTGCATTGTTGGAGCAGGAGGTGTTATGGGAACTACTTGAGGTGGAAGAGGTGCGGATGGATTTAGAGGATGGGCTGAATGTGGGATGTCTCCCGAAGGAGAAGGAGTCCTTCTAAAGTACTTCCAAGTGTAGTAGTGACGGTTGGGGGTAGTGTGACCCATAGAGTCACATGGAGAAACTAGCTGCTGCACATAATATCCATATGGATCAGGCTACCAGTAAGGGTATTGATGTGTTGGCGGTGGCATCCCCCATGACTGTGGGTATTGCCACTGCTGATGTTGTGCAATGGGCTGTGGAGGCATTCCACTTGGATAATATGTCAAGGGTTGGTGGAACTGCCTTGGGTTACCATGTGGGTAAGGTAACCTCCGGGGTGCTTGCCATTGGTTAAGTCTTAGATTTAGTGCATACACCCCAGACTCCTGCAGATGTGAGATAATTGGGCAACATCCCTTAGGATGGTCATAGTAGTAGACCTAACATCCACTATCATTTTCTGATTTAGAATTTACAGCCTCATCAAAGTTAATGATTTTTCCCTTACCCTTGTTATGTGCAGGGCCTAAGTCTCTCTGCTTGATTTTGCTTTTGTCACTACCTTGCTCAACCTTAAAGTCTTCTACAATTTTTAACACTGTTTCTATCCTTGAATCTAAGGAATCCCACATCTGGTCTACCTTAGCCGATACCTCTATTGTTAACTTATGGATCGGTAAGGTTTTCCGGTTCACCAACTCTTCGAGTGGTGACTCATCTTCCTCATCACAAAATTTCACTCCCTTCTTGTGAAGGGAGGGATCGCGGTTGTATTCTTCCACACTTTCTCTTTTGCGTAGCTCATCCTCTTCATTTGCTAGTTTCTCCAACAAAATTTCAACTTCATGGGCTCTTAGTTGGAAAAGCTTCCCTTGGACATAAGTCCCAAGAGTTCTTCTCGTTTCATTTCGTAGCCCATCCACGATGTGGCAAAGTTGATCCCGTTTAGCGTACCCATGGCCCGGGCAATGATGTAGCAGTGTATAGTAGCGGGCCATGGCAGCATCCAAGGATTCGTGATGACCTTGCTTCCAGCCCTGGATCTGCTTACCCAAATTGGACACTCTAGATTATGTCTGATATTTTTCGTTGAAGAGCTCTAGCATCGTACTCCACCTCCTAATGGTCTTCGATTCTAAGGACCGGTACCAGCTCTCTGCTTCTTTGATGAGTGTCCATGGGAATAACTTAAGCTTTTTCCACTCATTGTCAATGTTCTGTAAGGCACAGGCATCATGGAATGCCTGCAAATGATTTTGCGGATCAACATTGTATCCCCCTTCAAATCGTGGGATATTGTTCATGTCTAATCACTTGATCCGACTATCCTTTAAGTGCCTTGTGGGAATCCTAACTGCCTCTGTTATGTTTAGCATACTTAGGGTTGCGAGTAGGGGTTCATCATGATCATCTCTATCATGACGTCTATGATGTCTTCGTGGTGGTTCCCTACTCTCCCTACATCCTTCCCCTTGTCCTAACTCCTCTCGACCTTCTTGTCGAGGCATTTCATCTTCCCTTTTACTTTTACTCTCACTGTTGTGCTCACGATGGTTGTGCCATGATGTGGAAGGAGAATGTGAGTGGTGAGATGAAGGAGAAGAAGAAGGGGGTCCATCACCATGGTGATGTTTCTTACCTACTCTTCAGCTGCTTCGGCCTCGATCATTGTAACGATCCAAGTGTCAGTCATTAGTGTGAGTGGTTGTTCCTGCCGTGAACAGTTGGTGCTCACGGGGATCAGAGCATGGGATATGTAACATTGATCTTAGGCCCTAATGCCTATCCTCTTCACCAGCATGAGGAGGAGGAACATCATGTTCTAAGAAACCCGTTACAAGGGGTTCCTCGTCTCCTATTTCACTAATGACGTGGGGGACCTTGCCCTTCAACAGTGAATGTTGGCTCTCTTGTCTTTCATCCCGAATACGTTGGGCATTTGTGGGATGATAATCCCTTGTATCGTGGTCATCCAAAACGTATTCTGCAAATAGTTCTTGCATGCCAATCTACGCTAAGGCACAGAAAAGCATGTTAGGGGTTGATCGATCTGGGGCTAACACAATGTTACCTTGTAGATCTCTCCAGCACAACTATTCGTCCTGATGGAGAATGAAAGTAACATCTGGAACATACTCATCGGGATGAGTATATGTCACCTTAGATTTCTTAGGACATGGCTGGTTTTGGTTATGTGTCTGATGCTGACTGTCTCCTGTGTTGTCCTTAGGTGAGTTAATTTCATGAGAAGAAGCCATTTCAAATGGTGTGTTGTTCACCGTTAATTATGTTCTGATTAACTGATTAACCCTAAGGTTCGTTTAAGCTCACAACGATGTGAGTGATATCCCTTATGTTCAATTGGCATAAAAGGACACTTAGTCCTTGGAAACGGCGCCTATGATGAGTGGCGAGGTACCCCTACACTCAACCATATGAATACGAGCATGCACGCGCGATCTGGTCAAACTCCGTAGACTAAATGCCTTAACACCACAAGGAACACTTGGGGTTACTCGTTTGTTGTCTTCCCAGGCTTGCTTGTATGTGTCATAATGTATGGTTAAGCAAGTCTGAGGTATATGATTTTTTTGGTCTTTTTTGGTTTATCTCCTATGCTAACGGTGAAGGGTTTGAGAAACTAAAACTAACTTTAACTACAGCACTAAGTCTAATTTAACTAGCGTCAGCATCCGTTCCCACTTACCGGACACACCCTGAACCATGCAACTGTGGCTACCAAACGCTAATTGTTACTGGGATCACCACACGTAACGCAAGTGCTTGAAGTGGTCGTACGGAGGCACCTATTTAGCTTAAGTGTGATAAGCAGCCGATTCCTTAGCTAGCCGTACACACCCGTGGGTGCTCGTAACTAAGTCATACTTATCACACGCTCTAGCCTAGCAATGAGTAGCCAATTCCTTGACTAGCTGTACACATTGGACTACCACTAGGATTACCAAGTGCAGATCCTGGAATACACTACTGGGTTACCAAGTAGTCCGATGCTTGTAATCAAGTCGTACTCATGCATTGCGACAAGTAGCCGAATCCTTGACTAGTCGTACACATCCGTATATGCTCGTAATCAAGTCGTACTTGTACACACTAGGAAAGCAATAAATAACAAGCAAACAAAACCATGTACTGCAAGGTTTATCCAATCAAGTTCGTCTTTATTACCGTACACAACTTGTGTTTAGGTTACAAAGTTTCTCAAATAAAGAGCCATTCACTCTAGGACTCCTACTGCGGGCACATGGGAAAAATTCTATCTTTGGAGTGCGCAAACTGCCAGAGCTTCGCTACTTCTAGCCAAGATTGGGAAATGAAGGGGAGTGCCACCTCTTATTTATAAACATGGCAGTGGACTGCGATATCGTAGCGTGAGATGTGATATCGCAGCCTAATGCATGTCACGTCTCATCAATTATGAAGAGACAAATGATCCCATGCATTCCTAATTATGATCAAGGAAGAAATCATGGGTCAAACATCCACAATGTTTACATAACTCATACTATGATCCACCATACATTTAACAACCAGGTGTGTGAACAACAACTTGTTTATGCACCTGTCACTAAACCAAGAGACACCCAATGGCTTGAAAATGAAAGGTTAACACTATCTTACACATACATGAAGCTTGCCTATCGGCTTATTCATTCTTACCATGATCCAATGCTTAGTCATGGTAGAGACATTCTATTCTAACATTCAAAATTAATAGGTGTTTTTCATATTTTTGTTTTATAATTTTCTGTCTTTTTCTTATTTCTTGATATAAATTTTTCCTATTCTTTTTGACTTTTTTGATATTTTTATTTCATTCCCTTGTCGGTAATCTCACTTATGAATAAAACACTCATGTAGGCCATTGACTTTAGGTTTTCTCTATGTTTTCAAGTCATGAGACACTAATTATTTGGATAGTGAAGCCTCATCATCCATCCATCCATTCCATTAATAAGAGGATCTTACTATAGTAATAATGATATTCTTTTCCATCACCAAACTAAAAATAAATTCATAATCATTGTGCCTAGATAAGAAAGTATAGAACCAAGGGGGAATGTAAAGGGTGTGACATCAATGAGATTTGTGGATTCTCTTTGACCACTTCTATATGTTTTATCATATTTCTAAGGTTATAATTATATCATTGTAGATCTAATGAAAAATGGAAGTAAGAGTAAAACAAAAGTGCATTGAATAAATTTTTGAGGGTCCCATTAGAAAGACATGTACCCACTCTTGAAGGTTGGTGGCTTCTCAGGATACTGTCAAAATAATAAAAGAGAAAGAAAGACATACCATGAATAAACTCCTTCCTTGGACAAAATGCTAAGTGATGCTACTAGTAATGATGGTTCTTATCGTTGTTAATTGAAGAGATGAACCAATGTGATGCTGTTGGAACATGGTATGAACTTGGTTTGAATCTTAGTAAGAATGGCTACTAATTACTTTAACCATTAATCACACACAAGGATTCATTATGCCTATGGTAAGACACCTCATGTTCCAATTTCTACAATCCCTTCACAAATTCATCGCATTTCACTATCTATATGATCATAACTCATGGTTTTGTGTAACATAGAGTTATTTTCTCAAATTGATGGTTTTAACATGTTTGTTTTATTTTATAGGTATGTATTGCATTCAACCCCTTTAGTGCCTATAAACATTTTTAGGTGTTATTATACAAGGACATTAAGGGCTAAAGCCTACTTTGGGGAGGACTCATTTCTGTAATTGTTATGACTTGTACCTTTTTAGCACAACCACATCATCTTGAACCTTCCAACTACATAACTAATTAAATTTAATACTTTCCTTTATCATATAATTGATCTATTCTATACCATGGATCTATTATCCCTTTTCATGCATCTTCCAAAGATTTTAATTCCTACGATTCCATCTTCTAATAGTTCTAATGCCTACATATAAATTCTCACTTACCCCCCAAAACTTTGGATTTGACCTAAAACCCTTCCATCAATCATAGAAATTTATTTTCCATGCTAACTACCTTTATAATATGTAAGTTTGAGCACCTCAATATTGACTACCCCATATCAGGTTAGACTCAACTTTGGATACTTAATATTGAGTTTGTAAAAACTATATATATAATCCTTATGGTGCTCCAAAATCCATTATCTTCATTTGTAGCTAGGGAAGTTTTTGAATTTTTCTCTCATGACTAAGAGCTCTACATAATCAACTTGCACTTGCAATATTTTGCTTCATACCACTCCAATTTTCATGTCTTTTAAAATTATTTGAACTTTAAGTATTTAATTTAGTTAGGGGAGGGTGCTTGCATGGACAAATTGCATCAATTTTTCATAATTTTCTATCACCTAGAAGGTATTATAAGGGTAAGAATGTTAAAACCCTTAAGTATTTTAATGAATAATCAATCGTATAAATTCAAGAAACTCTAATTCTCTCACTCAAGTGTTCATGACCATAATTATTATCCATACATATGGTAAAAGAAACTAAGTGTGAAGGGTCATAATAGAAGTTAATGCTTTTTGCACATTTTTCTAACTCTATAATCATATGGGCTAAAAACTTAATAGAACTAAGGTCATGAGTAAGGTATAAACATGTTCATAATAAATGATAACACCTTAGTAATACCAATTCCTTGAATGATTGCAAATGGCCCCAAAAAAAGGACGATAAGAAGGACCTTCACAAGATGCAGCTAAATGCTCGAAAGGTGGTAGAGGCCAACTAGGAGAATAAGGCACACCAACTGAATGTGAAGAATAGGAGGCCTAGTCATTTAGTATCCATCAAGAGGATCCTACTACATGGTAGTTGGTCCAAGGAGAAACAAAACCACAAGCTCCAGTGCAAGGAAAATGCCTCATGTTATTCCAAGAATGCCTTGAAGCCATCTAGGAGAAATCCATGTTTACAAGAGTCATCATGGGAATGAACTTTGATCCATTTATGGCATTTTCCCTTGAGGTAGTTTGAACTCAACCCTAGGCATCACCATTATGACACATCCTTTCAAAAAGTGGTGAATTACACTTCAATGAGACACATTAATTTTGGCATAACAAGGAAGAATTCCCCATGGTCAACATCGATAGACTCACTATTTATTTCTTAGTCAAGGTAATTGCAAAGGATCTGAATCTACCAAATGTGGAGGCCAAGTTGATGCATCTATTTACAATGCCTAATTTAAAAACAAGAAAGTTGTGGTTGAAGTAGGAATATAATAAATATAATAAAACATACAATGAGTTGACTCTAGAAGTGACAACTTATTTTTCGATAGGCACATATCACCTCTTCCCAACTAAAGGGCTCAATAGAATCTCAACCTATGTGGCTAGGGGAAGTGTAATATTAATGGGCAAATACAATGCTAATCTTCCCCAAATGTACTTCATGGAAATCCAAAGGTAGTTTGAAAAAAATAAGGTAGGGAAGCCAATACTTCCATTTCCTTGCTTGATCAATAAGCTATGCAAGCATGTTGGAATCCTAGGATACACTGATGACATTCCTAGGAGGGCTTAAAAGGCTTCTTTTGCTGAGTTTCTTAAACCTACAACATCAAGAAAAGACCTTGGTGAAGAATAAGAAATAGAAAAGGAGCTAGAACTAGAAAATGAAATAGAGCAAGAGCTTAAGTAGCAGTGTGATTCATAAGTTTCACTACCACCACCACAAGATTACTAGCTTACAATGAGCCATCTGTAGTGCATTGCTAAAACTCTTAGTTGGGGAAGTAGGGATGAATCAAGCCTCTTCTAAGTTATCAATGATGTGCAACCCACCATTTCTACCATTCCATCAAGGGAGAATATTTTCTTACAATCAGGTGGAGAAGCCTAATGGTCACAACAGATTTTTAGGAACATTGCATATTTTCAAGTAATGCTCAAAATAGGAGAAGGTGCTATTTTTGTGGTTATGTAGCATCAAGATGTTGTAGGAGTAGAAAAGGTAATAATAGATCACATCAAATAATCCTTTAATATGCTTGTTATTCCCCCAATGGACTTTACTAGAACCAAAGATGCCCAAATGCTAGCTGGAACTTTAATCAGTCCTATAGCCCATGAGGATGTACTTGATAGATTGCTGTAGATGGAACACGTGATGACCACTCTTTTTAACATCCCCAGTGATGTCACTCTAGGCCAATTAGACTTCATTTCCATAAAATAAAAGTTATTCATGGTAGAGATAATGGTAGAGCATGGAGAAATAGAACTGCATCGACTACAATAAGAGTTAGCTACCCTGAAAGTTGAAATATGGGGCCTTGCCTAATTTGTTGCACTTGACCAACTAGACCAGTTCCGAATAGAGCTGCTAAACCAATTGATTGAACAGAATAAAGCTATTGAGTAAGAGAAGGAGAAGGCAATTTGGAATGCCTCAGCTACTGAAGCTCAAGCATGTGTTCATAAGAAGGCATTGATCATCACACAATAAGAGAAAAAGCAACTTGTTGCTGATAATGCTAGGTTGAGCATTGTTAAGAAATAGAAGAAAATTTTTGAAGAAAGTATCCACTAGTTGAAAGAATAGGTGGTGAGAGTCAACTAAGAAATTAATAGATTGGCCAAAGAAAGTTGAACCCTCTCAATGGAGGAGGTGTGCACAATATGTTAGAAATTTTCAATTGAAATAAGTGCATGGAAAATGAGGCTAAGAAACATGAAAATTTGACAAATTGACATGTACAAACATATCAATGAAAAAGAAATCTAGATGAAAAAAGCTTTAATTAGTTCCATGTCAGTGTAGAATCCTGACTGGTAGACAATCTTGGATAGTTATGCATTGGTCCATGAAGTAAAGAAAAGAACAAGAAACTGTAGATTAAAGATTTGAAAGAATACATAGCATTTGCTAACCTTCGATATGTCAACCTTACCATGTTAATAGTAGGCCAACCTAGAAATGAGCTAAAGTAGGAAGGAGTGGCCACTTATGTGCTATATGATAAAGAGTTTGTTGATAGGAAAGATTCTCTATAGAAGCTCCACATGGTAAATTTAGAATTTCAAATAATGAAGTCTTACTACCATAGTCAAAGAGATGAACCCTCTAACCTAGCTAAAAGATTAATAGATCAACATGAATTGAAAGAAAATGTTAGGGCCTTTGAGGAGAAATGACAGTAGTTTGTAGCTTGGTACATGAAAGCAAACAAAATGTTGCCATAGCTGCCATGCTTGTGGGATGTACCAATTTTGGCACACATCAACTCATCAACTTGGATACTACATGACCCAAGAATGAAGGAGGAAAAGTTGTAGGAACTCCTAAAATACAAAAAATTTCACAAGCCTGACAATAAGGAGAAGTGACTGATGGAGGAGCCATCACCTCTAGAAACTACATGAGCTCTTCCAATTTTGTGTCTTGTAATGTTGTGTCCATATTTTTTTGTAAAACACCACTACTACATGACAGAGTTAATCTATGTATTTATTTAAGTCATTTAATAATCCCATACCTTCCTAATTTTTTGTAAAAACTTGTTCCTCATTTTTTTTAACTTGAGGATAAGTTTTCATCTAGTTGTGGGGGTATGATTAGTCATGTTTTACAAGGCTATGGTATCAGATATCTGATGTCTGGTATCTGACATTGGGGCACAACCTCCAATGTTGGGCATATCATATCACCCCTTCCATGCTAGCTAATAAATACCACACTTGGATGTAGGGTTCGGATACAGATTTTAAATAGCTTTTTCATATATTTCAAAGTAGTCATAATTTTGTTTTCTAGTGCATGCCCACATTGTGATGTTAAGTGATTGTATGACATCCTTATTCAAGTGTGATGTACTTGGATGCATTACGTGATTAACAATAAATATTGAGATTACTTTCATCATTATAACGTCCACTTAGATTTATTATTGCTTTTAATTACTTAAATGTTTACTATTTTTTGAGTTAATGTTTCCATTCATTGCTCTTTATTATTCATGTCATTAAGTAGAATAAGTACAACTAATCGTGAGTGCTTATGTATAATTACTTGGTAGCTCAATAGTGTATCGTTTGGTATGCCTAGTGATGTACGCTTGGTAATTCCAATGGTAGTTATGCGAAGTCCAAGGCATGTATGAACAATTCGGAACAAATACTTATCACACATAGGCTAGTTTAGATTTTACTTTTCATTATTAATTAAATTAAATAATTAAGTTCTTTATTATCATTAGGCATAGCTTAGGGTCAAACAACATCAACTATCTTATGTCTCACTTTGGACTAAACTATACATGACAAAGCTACCACTAGTCTAAGTGGGAAGACAATGAATTACAATCAAGACATAATGATCTAGATACCACAACTAGTCCCATCCATAGAATTCAACTGAATCATGTGTTAATGCTTGTGATTTGTATGTATGGGCATAGGGGTACCTTGCCACTCATCACCTTCTCTTAAATAATTTTCCAAATTATCTTTAATTCACTAGGTTAGTTATATATTTGTAATATATATCTATAATTTGACTAAGAAGATCTATGTAGATTTGATGCATTCCAGAAAAATTTTGATCAAATCATAATAATTTTATGATGAGACAAATAACTTATTCTAAGTTTGATAATAAATCATATGCTATAAAATATTTGTGAATTCTCATGAATTATTTTCCATGCATGCTCTTCTTACCCTTTAGAATTTCCTTTCTCATGTATTCCAAGACATAAACATAAAAGTTATTATTTTGCTTGAAGTAAATATGTTGGCATTATAGATGAAATATTATATATAAGTTATTATTTACCTTTACATATAGGCTCCCTTGAGTGTTATGGACAGAATATTATTTATTATCACTAAGGTATAATTGGTAGTTGGCCTCTTGGTCAAACTTATTAAAATTTATTTTAGGAAAGTGTAGGAGGATGGGGATGATATATTAATAATAAGCAAAAAATTCAAAGTACATCACATGCTAGACACTATGTAGTAAACAGTAAAAACACCATAGAAAGGAAAAACTTTCCAATTTTAGGAATGTTTACTCAATTATACAACCTTACAATTGATTCTTTGAAAAATCAAGAAAAAAAATTAATTTTAAAGAGGGAGAAATATCCTAGCCCTAACAAAATTTACATCAGTTTTAAAATTATTTCTTGAACTTAAAATTACAAAAGGATTTATGTTAGAAAAATGTGGTGAAATACCAATATTTTTATCAAAGTAAGATTCACCAAAAAATGTCTGTGTAACTTTTGAATGACCTTCACTTTGTTGCTTAAAGTTAATCTTATACTAAGAATCATTACCATCAACTATAACCATCTTATTAACACTAATTTTAATATTTGGATTAACAATATTATTATTGGATAATAAATAATTTATTTATGATCTATTTATCCAAACTAATCAATAATTTCAATAGTATAAGCAGAAATATTCATATAAGCTTCTATCTTCCCTAGTTTCTCGATTGACATTTGATCATTCTTATCATTGACATTAACTTGAATTTTTTTCTCTTTAGCTTTGCAAGTTTTTTTAATCCTCAAATTCAACATAGTTTTTCCTTTCTACTTGTTTTTTCTTGAGCAAAGAGAAAAACATTAAATAAATGTCCATGATAATAAAAATTACAAGAATTAGGAATATTATGGTATGTAATTGGTTGAATATACATCTTTCCACCTAGTTGTAATAGTAATTTCTTTTTACAATTAAGAATATTTATTTCAATAATAAAACATCTATGAAAATCAAAAGCTATGAAAATAAATTTCATATGCTAAATAGGATTGATAAGACTAATAATTTTTTATTCATCTTTTTGAAAAATTAACAAAAGATTAAATAGCTTGACAAAGTATGGAACTTTAAAATATTCTTTAGATTAGCTATCAAAATATAGAGTCCACTTATGAATGATCAACACTGCATGCTTATGTATAAATGATCCTATATCTAGAGAATGTTGCATCATTGAAGCATTACTTCACTAAACAACTAGAAAAAAACAAAAATAATACTTGGCATGGATGAATTGAATATTACGCTTTTGTTATTTTATTTATTAACACAAAATTCCTATTAAATTTTTCCCTCAATGCAATCAACTCATATTGTGAGTATTTTTTTCCATAAATTATATTATCAAGTCAATGTTTCATCAATTTGATTTGTATACTTAAATGTCTTTGCATTTAATAGAGATTTAAATATCTTTTAACTTAACAGTGGTTGAAACATTTTGTTTGCTTGTTTTATCATTTTTATGTAATTGAGAACAATTGTATTTATTCTCCATATTTTTAAATATTATAGAGATAAAATTCTTAGAACCATAAGATACAAGTTAGAGTATCATCTTGCAGTATTTTAAGGCTATATTACTAGGCCTATATATGTAGGTGGTCAAGACTTGAAGTTTGAACTCAACCATGAAAAACATAAGGATTTGGTGTTCTTCCTATAATTTTTTATCATTTAATTAGTTATATTTCATGAATTTTTTTAAAGCCTTTTTATTGCTTGAATATTAGTATCCATCTTCATGTAATAAACCAATTATACATTTTACGACTTCCATGGATTGATTTAGAAACAATTTTGTGTACTTTTGCCATGGATACATCACACCATTTTACTATATTTGTTATGCATTATATGATTTTTTTAAAAAATATCCTTTTGATTTTTCTCTATAATTATATTTGTACTGTAGGTTTGAAAATATTTCTTGGAGGCTATGGAGAAAAACCAGTATGAATGATTCTAGGTTTGTTCAAATGTTGAAAAGGATTGTCACTATAGGCATGCTCTATGAGGTGGGTGAAGGCAATTATGCCTTTGCCTTGATTTTCTTTGGATAGTCCTACCTTGCCTTGGTATAATTTTATTCATGTCTCTATTATATTTGGTCATGTACCTATCCCCACAAAAATAAACTACCTTATCCCCTTTTTAATTTTGGGTTTATTTTTGTAACCCAAACAATATGTAAGGATCTCAAAGGGAGCATCCATTGCACTACATTCTTTTGAAGCATAAGCTTGAGAGTAATTTCCCCTCCTTTGTAAATGCTCCTGAAGCTTCAATTCTTTGAAGTTGTTTTTCACCTTGAATATTTCCCTAGGGTAACTTTGTGTCTTTTTAATTTTGCAATTGCTTTTAGATTGAATATTATATTGGTTTGGTGCAAGCGATTCGGAATAACAATTGGTATTGGCACAAGGTTCCATGCACCACTATTATTTTGTCAAGTAATTACAAGAAAAATCATGACCAACTCTCTAACCAAAATTGAAATTGAAAAGTTTAATAGGTCTAACTATGAATTATGAAAGATCAAGATGGAGGCTCTCCTCATTGAAAAGGACCAACATAGTGTATTTTTGGGAGTAAAGAAAAATAAGATGTTTGATGAAGAGTGGGAAAAGTTAAATATGAAGGTGATAAGTATAGTTCATTTATGTTTTTTAGATTCAATATTGCTTAATGTTTCCACTATTTTTTCTACTAAAGATTTATGGGATAAACTGCAAACTTTGTGTCAAACAAAGTCCCTAACCAAGAAGTTTTTGTTGAAGAAACAATTGAAGGATTGTAAATGATTAAAGGTACTGCCATTAGAAAACACTTGAATGTATTTAATGCACTGGTCTATCAATTGCAATCTATGGGGCTGAAAATGGATGAGGAAGATTAATGCATCACACGTCTCCATACACTTATAGATTCTTACAAGACATTTGTGATCATTATAAGTAATACAGCTACTAGCTTTATTTTTGATAATATTGTGATCAATGGTTATTTGAGGAAGCAAGAATAAAAAATTCTACTCAAAATGATGATGTAAAGCAAAAGTTTGTTAAGAGACTTCAATTTAAGAATAAGCCTTAAAAACTTGTAAAGAAGCCACCTAAATGTTAGAATGCTAGTAAATTTGGTTATCTAAAGAAATATTGTAAAGCCCCTTTGAAAAAGGATAAAGAGAGTAATACATCAAAAAGTGATAAAGCCCCTCCTGCTCAAGAGGGAGATTTGTATCTTGTCTCATCTTTTGATAATGCTAATACATATTCATGGTATGTGGACTTGGTTGTATCTCATCACTAGACTTCACATGTTGATTTCTTCAATGAGTATACATCATATGATCTTGGAATGGTAAGATTGGGTAATGATGGTTTATGCAAAGTTATAGGTTATGGAAAGGTAAAGATTCAGTTTAAAATGGAGTAGTTAAATCAATTCCCAATGTATGTCATGTTTCAACACTTNCAAATATTAGAACTAATACATAGTGATGTATGTGAACCAATTAAAGATATTAAAATAAGTTCTCTTGGAGGTGCTATGTATTATGTTTCTTTTATTGATGATTATTCTAGAAAGAGCTAGATCTATTTATTAAAACATAAGTTTGAAGTATTTGAAAAATTCATAGAATTCAAAGATCTTGTTGAGAATTATTCAGGAAAGAAAATAAAAAATATAAGAATTGACAATGATGGTGAGTTTTGCTCAAATAAATTTAATGGTTTTTTTTTTAAGAATAAGACATTCAAAGGAAAAATACTATTCCAGGGACTCCTAAACAAAATGGAGTAGCAAAGTGTTTCAATCAAAGATTAATGAAACGTGTTAGATGTATGCTCAGTGAATCTAATCTTGACAACCATTTTTGAGGTGAAGTAGTAATGATTTCCTGTTATCTTTTTAATAGATCTCCTTAATCAACTATTGATGGAAAATCTCCAGAGGAAGTCTAGAGTGGTAGGTCCATTAATTTAAACAGTATGAAGATTTTTGGTTGTGAAGCCTATGTACATGTTCCAAAATCTGATAGGTTCAAATTATACTCTAAGTCTATTAAATGTATTTTTCTTCGCTATGAACATCATGTCAAAGCTTATAAGTTATATAACCCACAAACTAAAAGGATTATTTATAGTCCAAATGTTATCTTTAGAGAAAAATGTGGATCTATGAAGGAGGAATCTTCTAATACTAAAACTTCTTTAAATGATGTAACTTCGATATATGTTCTTGTTGAAATTAAAAATGAAATCTCTAAGGGTCATCCTCCCTCAATTCGGGATACTACCCCTAGCAAACAAGATGGTGATAGCATCGTAAATGAAGAGGAACAACATGAAGATTGAGAAAATACTTTTTTGTAAAGATGAGCTATTAAGATGTTCAACATGTATAAGAAAATTACCCTTACACATAAGAAAATATGTTTTGTTTACTATAAATAATGATCCATCAACATATGATGAGGCATGTTCATCTATGCACAATGCAAAGTTCAAATAGGCAATGGATGCTAAAATGTCATCAATTCATAAAAATAAAACATGAGAATTAACTGAGCTTCCATCAAAGAAAAAACCCATTGAAAATAATTAGGTGTACAAAATAAAATTTGGACAAAGCACGACTTGTAGCTAAAGGATTTTATCAAAGAAAGTGGATTGATTATGATGAAATCTTTTCTCCATTAGTAAAATTAACATCCATAAGATCATTGTTGGCTATCATAGTTTTTTATGATCTTGAACTTGAACAAATGGTGATCTTGAGAAAGAAATATATATGCTTCAACCTGAAAGATATAAAATTAAAAGAAAATAGCATATGGTGTATTTATTATTAAAATCACTATATGGGTTGAAACAAGCACCAAGGATGTGGAATAGAAAATTTAATGACCACATCATAAATCTTGACTTTGTTAGAAGTGTTGAAGACTCCTATATGTATGTTAAAAAATACAAGTGACAGATATGTTATCTTGTTGCTATATGTCAATGACATGTTAATAATAGGTAATAACATACATGATATTCATGAGTTAAAACTTCATCTATCTTCTTAATTTGAGATGAAGGATCTTGGTGCTACACGAAAAATTTTGGGCATGGAAATTAAAAAGGATAGGGCTAATAAAAAGCTTTGGCTTGGATAGTTTGCATATGTTGAAAATATTTTAAAAATATTTAATATGCATAATTGCAATCCTGGGATGACACCTTATGAAACTAGTATTAAACTTTTAGTTGAACAACGCCCAATGATAAGTGAAGAAAAGAGTTCATGGTTAAAATTCCATATGCTAGTGCTACATTATTGGAAAACCTAGTAGGTATATGTCTAATCGAGGGAAACAACACTAAATTGCAGTGAAGTGAGTCTTCCAATATTTTCATGGTACTTCAAATTATGGGATTTGTTATAAAATTGATTCCAATGAACTTCATGACTTCATTGATGTCGAATGGGATGGTAATATTGATAGTAGGAAATCTATTAGTGGATATGTGTTCAATCTTTTTGGTGGTGCTACTTCTTGGAAATGTCAAAAACAATCTTGTGTTACTCAGTCTACCACTGAAGTTAAATATGTTTTTACTAACTTGGCATGTAGAGAGGCTATATGGCTCCAAAGGCTAATAGCTAAACTTGGGATCACTCAAATTTCAATTAATATTAACTGTGAAAGTCAAAATGCCATAAGCATATCCAAGAACCCCAACATTTCATGCTCGAACAAAGCACATTGAAATATAGTATCATTATATATGGAAGAAAATTAAAAAGCAAAGGATTCTTCTAAAAAATTTCAACTTGCAAATGTACTCACCAAGTCAACTCCTATTGAAAATTTTTTGTGGTGTTGATTAGCATTTAGTCTTTTTTTTACTTGATTTCCTAAAATGGTCTAAAATATACCTTTGCCTTGATTTTATTTAGATGTTTTTACCTTACCTTGTTATAATTTTATTGGTGTTTATGATATATTTGATCTTGTACCTATCCCTACAAAAATAAACTACCTTATCCTCCTTTTAATTTTGGGTTTATTTGTGTAACCTAAATAATATATAAGGAGCTCAAAGGCAGCATCCATTGCACTACATTTTTTTGAAGCATAAGCTTGAGAGTGATTTCTCCTCCTCTATAAATTCTTCTTGAGATTCAATTCTCTAAATTTGTGCTACTGCTAATGGTCCAGGAGCTGACTTTTTGCTAAATTTTTTCACCTTGAAGGTTCTCCCTAAGGTAACTCTGTATCCTTTTGATTTCTGCAATTGCATTTAAACTGAATATTATATTGGTTTGGTGTAAGCAACTAGGAATAACATGCTCTTCTTCCTGGCTATGTTTTAAAATCTAAAATAAAAGCTTTATTAGACAAAGAGACTGAAGAATATAGATATATATATTGAAGAGGAAATTGAGAATAGAGGCTTGAGAATATCTTGATTACAATCGTTGCTTATTTCCTCGACAAAATAGAGGCCCAAGTAGTTGGGATCTCCAGTCTAGGCATCGGCTAATCTTAAAAACAAGAATAACAGTTTCTTAATAACCATCTAGATACAAAATGCCAATCCACTACTAGACTATTGAAATAATTGCAAATAACGCAAGGCTCTGAAAGATCACAGCAGAAATCTCTAACACAAGAGTCAGAGCTAGGAATGTTGATTGAATAATATAAGTAGGTAAATGATGACTTCCCATAGCAATGCTGATCTATGAAACTTTATAGTGACAACAGGAACTGCTGAAAAAGTCATGAATGATGGGGTAGTCAGAGGGCACTGCTACTGGGGTTGCTATTGGAGGCATTTCTGGCGCAAATGAGAGGCCGCATAGAGGGGAAACCTTCATGTATCAATAACTGTGTTGCATAGAGGGGCATCACACCAAGGGCTAGTGTTGCAATTGCATCAACTATGGCATTTTCATTTTGAGGTATGTGTTGGATATCAATGTGTATGAATTGTTGTAATAACTCCTTCCCTAGGTCATAGTAAGGTTGTAAGTGCTTAGTTTTACATGCATAGACTTTGGTTACTTGGTTAACCACAAGTTATGAATTGCCCTTGATGGCTAGGCTTCTAATTCCTAGGTCACAAGCTACCATCATTCCTCTGATCAAACCCTCATATTTTGCTATGTTGTTGGTACATGGGAACTAGAAATGATAGGAAAAGGATCAAATCTCACTAAATGGAAATGTTATGATGGTAGCGGCACTAGCCCAATGGATGGTTTAAGCTCTATCAAAGTTCATCACTACCTCATATCCCTCAAGCACTTGGCTAATTGTGTTAATGTGTTCATTGAGGAACTCAAGATTTATGACTACTTGGTCATCAACAGGTAAAACTATGGATTGTATAGCTATAGCTTGACCTTTCATTGAGGATTGAGATACATAATGGAGGTTGAACTCTACGATTATGGCTTTCCATCGGGCTATACAGCTACTTTCATAGATGTTGGTCATTATGGCTCTAAGTATGTTATTCTTGAAAATTATGTTGAATTGGCTTCTAAAGAGGTAGTATCTCCATTTATTCAAAGAGAATACTAGTGCTAGGCAATTCTTTGCCACTTCAGTGTATTGGGTCTCATGGGCTACTAGCGCAAGTCTAAGGTAGTATACAAGCATTTCTACTTCATCATCATGTTTCTGATAGAGTAGAGAGGCAATGGATATATCAGATATGGTGAGATAAATGTAAAATGATTTACCCTCTTTTGAAGATATAATATCAAGAGTTGTGTCAACTCTTGCTTAAGGTTTTCATAGGCCTATAGGCATTGAGCTATCCACTCATAGTAAACTCCTTTCTGGAGCAAGTGTTGCATGGGCCATAACTTATCTATAATACTAGCAATAAATATATGAATAAATTGTATTCTACCTTGTAATTCTTGAAGCTCCTTAAGGTTGGTAGGTGCTACTAATTTGGATATGACCTTAACCTTATTAGGATCTATGCATATCCCTACTTTAGGGACTACAAAGCCAAGCATCTTACCAATATTGACACTGAATACACACTTCTTAGGATTGAGCTTAAGCTCATATTTTAGGCATCATTTAAGCATAAGGCCTAGGTTATTAGCATGGTCATTAGCTATCTTAGACTTCATGGCTATATCATCTATGTAATCATTAAGCAAACCTAACATGTAATCACTAATGATGTAGGTCATGACTCTCTGGTATGTTGCTCTAGAATTCTTAAGGCCCAAGGGCATGATGGTATAACAAAAAGTACCTCATGGCATCATAAAGGTAATGCTCAGTTGGTTCTATGGGTTGATCCTAATTTGGTTATATCCTAAGAATCCATCCATAAAGGACAACAAGACATGTTCGAATGTAGTATAGCTATGTTGATTAATACTAGGCAAAGGAAAGTCATCCTTGATGGTTTCTTTATTTAGGTCTTAAAAATCAATGAAAATATAGATACTCCCATTTTTCTTAGGGACTACCACTATGTTGGATACCCATTCTATGTAATCAACAACCCTAATGAAACCTACTTGGTAGAGCTTTGAGATTTCATCATGAAGTGCCAAGGCCAAATCAAGTCTAATCTTATGCACTTTTTGCTTAACTAGTCTAATGCTAGGGTCCAATATGATGTTGTGCTAGACTAGACATGGGTCTAGGCCTAGCATATCTTCAGGTGACCAAGAAAATATCTTAATTTTATTTTGTAAGACTTTGATGACATCTTGGGAATATTAAGGCTCTAGTGAGGAACTTAGTTTAATGGTTTTCTCCTCACCATTATGTGTTGTGACAGGAACCTCAACCAGAGAGTCTTTGGTTATGTCTCTTACTTCTAAGTCAAGGGTTTTGACTAGGTTTTCAAGCCATTCTAAAGGTTTTTCTATTGAGGCTATGTGGTCTACAAGACTCTCAAGCTCAAGATCTAGGTAACTAGGGTCGATGCACCATTGAATATCACCATGAGGTCCATGTAGATACAAAGGCAAACTGATTTACTCCTAGGTACTCATACTTTGATCTTGCATGTCAACCAAAAGCATATTAAGTGGCACCTAGGTAAAAGTGAATAAATAATGTTAAAATACCATAAAAACACATGTAACTCTAATGCAATCAAGGCCATCCAAGGTCATCAATGAGATAAGGTCAATTTGGTAAAGAGTAATAGAGGTAAACAAAGATCACATAAAGGTTAAACAAGGAGACGTATTAGGCTAAAAATGGTCAATAAAGGCCAAAATTTCACCAATTTTAGGCCTTAGTAGGCCATCATGCTAGTTTAGAGTCTTGGAGAACTATGATGCCGATTTAAGGCCTTAGTGGGCCATGGTTATATGGTGTCAAACGATGGTTAGGGAAGGTCAAACCCCACTATTTGATACCATTTAAAGGCTAAGAAAAGGTAAATATAGCTATAATAGGATAAAAAATGAACATATAAGGTTGCATAAAGGCCATAAAATGTCAACAATGTCATCAAGGAAACATAAGTCCAAAAACAAGCCACAACATTAAGTAATAAGGTAAAAATTAAGCAAAATAGGATATATATGATAAAATTTGGCTAATATAGGTATAGCATGGTTAGGTTTTACCAGTGCTAGACCTTAGCAAGCCATGTGTTGAGGCTATAGGGCTATTAAGTGAGTTTAGTCATCAATTAGGGCTATTGTTGGGTTGTTTGGATCCAAAAATCAAGTGTTTTAAGGCTTCCATGCTAGGCTCAACATGGAAATAGGGATCCTTAGTGTGGAAACTAAGGAAAATAGGTTTTCGAATGCTTACATGTCCAAAATTGAGGTTCCAAAATCATCCCAATATAGCGTAGGTCATATCTCTAAAAAATGAGCACTACGAAGGTCTGTAAAGGCCAAAAAGTAGGTTTTGAAGCCTTTCCCCCTTGTTTCCATGTTGGCCAACATGGAAAACTGGGGGTTTAGCATGGAGAACAAAAATCAAATTAGAAATAAGGTCAAACATAGTCAAACAGGTAGTTGGAGTCCATATCTAGAACTTATGCATCTTCTAGCTTCATTTTGAGGAAATTCAAGGTTATTTTCAGTGTCAATAGATGTCAAAATTGATTCCACCCATTTTCCACATGGGGCATAGTATCTGCATCATGGGAAAATAATGGGACACTTATTTTGGTAATTTGAAGTAATTTGGAGGCACTTTGACCTAGGTTTCTAGGCCCCTAGGATTATAGACTTTGATTTTGCAAGTTTTTGGTTGATTTTGGGAACATTTGAAGGATATTTAAGGGCAATTAAGGTGTTCACCCTATTTTCACATTGGGGGTGTTATTCCAATGTGGAAGAATGGTGGTAATGAATTTTGGAAGCTGAAATGAGGTTAAACAACCAAAATCTTGAGACTTTGAGGTCATAGGCTTCTCCAGTGTAGATCTTTGGCTTTTGGGAGTGTCATATTATCTTCAAAAATGGAAAAGTAGCTTTTACCCCTTGTTTTCATGCTATCAAAGTTACTCCAACATTTAAAAATCAAGAATCCTAGATCTCAACCAATTTAGATCACAATGGACCATGCATGTTGCCTATAGAAGTTGCCAAGGTCAAGGGCTATTGATCCATGTCAAAATTTAGTAGTTTTGGATATCCCTGGGTGGTTTTTTGACTTCCCCCTTTTTCTTCATGTTAGGAATGGAGAGATCAGCGTGGAAAACTAGGGGAAACTACTTTGGACCATTTAAGATAAGTCTCATGAAGTTTAATGGCTCTAATGACTACTACTAGGGTTCTAGAGTGCATGAAAGGTCATTTGATGCCATTATGAGGTTTTCAAGAGCTCCAAACAAGTCCCCCCTTGAGTCTCCATGCTAGGGATACCACCCTTAGCATGCAGAAATGGATCCATAGTGTGGAAGAACCAAGAAACTCATATCTAGGAGAATTTTAACCTCAATCAACTATGCATGTTAACCTCCAAGGTTACCAGGGTTAAGGACTAGGGCTTTGAATACGAAAAAAGAATGAGGGTTTTGAATTTAATAGCGACAAAAAATGAGGTATTTGAAAAAAATGAAAGACATATTTAATACATATTAGACATCTTTTTCATAATGTAAAATCACCAATAGACATTGTTCATACATAGTAGACATCATTCATACATAGTAGACGCCTTTCATTTGGAGTAGACTTCTTTGTGAAGATGTCTTTCTAAGGGAGGCTCAATAGGATGGGGTTTGTAGAAAAGTTTCCAAGTACTATATTCTTAATAGATACTTACAAAAACAAAAACTTAACTTGAGTTACCTACAATTCCATTGAAAATTAAAGGTTCTTAAAAAGCTAGAGAAGGAATTTCATCTTTGGAGGATTCTCTTTTGAACCAAACCTCTTCAATGTCCAAGGCTTAACTTCCTTTCATGAATTTGTTAGTGGGAATTTTCTAGTTCCCCTATTATTGCTTCTTAATTATTCATTCTTTCTTGATACTTTTTTCTTTTGAGTTGATGTTCAATCTCTCCTATGATCCTGGAAAAAGTCCTTTCTTGGTGCACTTTAATAAGACCACAAAGTTTTATGATATGGCCAACTATTCACACGATAATACTTAAGATTGAAATATCATTGTTTATGCCCTAATTTATTACAATAATAGCACCTAATCCTCTTATGGTAATATGAATGATTACGATGATAACACCTTTTAGGGTTCCTTTGATGGATAGGAGCATCTTCTAATTTTGATGTACTAGGAGTATCCTTTAGAAGATCATTTGATTGTAGTGGGCTTGTTGATGATGGTTGCTCTTGTGTATATCACCCTAAGCCACTCTTATCATGTGGACTTATTCCTTTCCCTAAAACCATCTGAAGGGATTCCTTTCTTTTTACCAGCCTTTCATTTACTAATTTAACATTTGCAATTTTTACTTTGGCCTATTCATAAGACAAAGTTAGCTTTTCATTCTTAGTCCTTAGGCCTAAGAGTTCCTTAGTAAGGTTAGAAATAGTTAAATTCAACAAGGAAATTTCTTGATCCTTAGTTTTGACTTGTTTATTTAACTTATTGCAAAGATATTGAAAAGACAAAAGCTCATTGCATAATAAATCAAACCTCTCATCATCATTAAGACCATCGTCTGATGAATCAACATCATCATCAGTGAGGATCATGCAAATGAGATGAGAATTTCCTCACTCTACCTTCCACCATCCCAACTTGTATAGAAGTTGGTCTTCTTTATCTCGTTATTGGATTTTTTCTTGTGTTGTGTCCTGCTATTGCTAGGATATTTGGAGGCCATATGGCCTCTTCCACCAAAAATCCAACACTCTATAGAAGAGAAATCAATGTTAGAATTTGAAAAGTATTTACCTCTTTATTTACCTTAAAATAGATTATATATTTGCTGATTTGACCCCTTGCTTCTTCTCACTATTAATCATTATAGCTTCCTTGAAAGAAAGGCAATCTCATCTTTGTTGCTATCATCATGCTCAATGAGCTTCTTCTCCTTGGAGGTAGTCTTTAGAGAGATGGATTTTTCTTGGATAGCTCCTTTTCTTATGAGGTTAATTTCATAACCAATGATAGCACTTTGAAGCTCTTAAAATTTTAGAGTTGAAAAATCTCTAATTTCCTCCATGGTCATGACCTTTGGTCTGAACTCTAGCTAAAGTGTTCTAATCATTTTAATGATGACATCACTCTTGGGCAAATCTTTACCGATACTTCTAATGGCTACAACAATATCATTTGCACTAGAGAAGTAATCTTTTATTTTCTCACCTTCTTTCATTTTAAGCCTATCATATTCACTTTGCAAAACTAAAAATTTAGATTGTTTGACAATAGAGGTTCCTTCATAAGTAGCCTCTATTGTTTGCTAAATTTCTTTGGTCATTTTACATCCTACTACTCGATTAAACTAAAATTTTTTCAAACTATAATATAAAAAAATTTTGACTTTTCAGTCAAACATACACTTATTTTTCTCCTCTTGTGTCCACTTTTTGTAGGGGTTGATGATTTCAATGAAGCTATCTATAGGTGAAGTGTAGCCTTCAAGGATGAACTCCCAAAATTCAAACTCCATAGATATGAAGAATCCTTGCATCCTAGCTTTTCAATAGGTGAATTCAAATCCATCGAACATGGGTGGCTTTGTATAAGATGTTCCCTCCATTGTTCACTCTTGAAGTTGATGACAAAGAAGAGTACTAGGCTACAATACCACTTAAGGATTGCTAAACTTACAAGGCTGGGGGATGAATAAGTTTTCCAAATTAAAAATTCTTTGAAACAATGCACACACCAAAACTAATGTGGTTTCCCAACTTGGGTAGCCCACACTCATAGGGTAGTTCACTAGCACACCTCTATACTTTGTTTCTCTCAAAATTTAGTTTAAGGATATCATACCTTGTACAAGCTCTAAGCTCCACTCCAGAGTGATTCAATGTAATGAATCCACTCAACCTTGCATGGTTCAAACAAGCTTAGAATGTGGTTTCCAAGATCCACAACCTTTACAGCTTGAGCTCCACTTCAGAGTGTTGTGGCACTACACCAACACTCAATCCCATAATATCTTGACAAGATCAAGTAAGATGCCTTCCCTCAAGAAGCACATCAAGCCCATAGAGAAATAAAAGAGAATAATAATTACAATGAATGAATGCAACTAAGTTTTCTGATTTTTGTTCTTTGAGGTGTAGCTTACTTTGACCAATTACAATAGATAAAAGATAGTATAGCAAGGAACAATAATAAGAGAATTATGATTACAATGATCGCTTAATAATGACACTTGATAGTACACAATGCTTACTCATTTCCCAATTGAATGAAGTTTTCTTATAGTTGATATATTTTCAAAATGACCTTAGAAGTTGTGCAATGGCTATCTAATGATCACTGGAGATGTCTTCTTTGAGCCTAAGATATCTTTTGACATCAAACCTTCATTGTGAAAAGATGTCTTCTCCATAGGAAATACGTCTTTGTGGAGATGTCTTCATGAAGACATCTTTCTCACTAGAAAGATGTTTGTTTTTTTTCAAAGATGTCTTTGTTTGAGCAACCTTCAATTTGGCCAAGATGTCTGCTATTTCCTAGAGATGTCTTTACTAATTTTCCTTCACTTTGGCAAAGATGTTTGCTATTTCTTGGAGATGTCTTTCTTGAGATTCCTTTGCACTTTGAAATCTTCATTCATTGTCCTTGTTCCTGAATTTTCACATGCTTCCTTAAGATCTTGATGATGTTGAATTTGCTTATGAGTTTTTGAATGCTTTGCTCTTGCTCCTAATTTGCTTAGTCCTTGTCCATAATATTGTCCTATAAACACAAAACCACACAAACATCCTTTGTTCTCTATTTTCCTTAAGGTTTTAACATACCAAAAGTTCAACACACACAACAAAGAAAGTCCTTGGAAATGGTGCCAATGATGAATAGTAGAGTGCCCTCTACACCCAACCATATGATTCACAAGCATGTACATGTGATCTAGTTAAAATTCATGGACCTCTTTAGGAATCTTAGGTTTAGATAGCAAAGTTACAATTGATTCTTATCATTGTCTTTCCAATCATCACTTGTGTTAATTTTATGAGCATGGTTAAATGAAATTAAGACAAGATATTTTTATTTTTGTTGTTATTTTATATAATTAAAATCATCAAAAGGAAAAAATTATTAAATTATTAAATTCTAATTAATTATGGAATTAAAGATAATCTAAGCTAGTCTAAATGTAGAGCATATGTTCCCACTTTTTGTATCTTAAACCTATACTAATGTTGTTTGGTTACTAAGTATTTATTGCTTGGTGTACCAAGTATTCATTGCTAGGATTACCAAGTGTTAATATATTATGCTCAAAGTGGTTGTACTCACCTTGCTACAAAATACAATATTAATTTTCTAAGTGGAGAAAAGTAAAGTGCTTGAAAATAAAGTGCTTAAAAGTAAATTTAATGCTAATCCAGGTGTTGCAATGGAAGGAATAAATCTTGATTTTATTGCCATCATGTAGAGGCATCCAAGTTAATCTTGCACTCGACCGAAATTTCATACAATCAATTTAATCCATGCTACAAGCACTTGAATGTGGATGATGTGCACATATTTATAGATTTCAAGTGATAAGGTGTTAATGTATATCTACCAACGCATCCTAGGATTTCAAGTGACAAGGTTGCATCAACCAACATGTGTTAATGCAATTGCCTTACATATGGTGTTTTATCATATGGAAAGTGATCTAAGGATAGTATGGGAATAATTGGCTAGCAATATTCATTCATTGTGAAAGGTAATCACATGATTTACTTGGTAACATTTAGTAGCAAGACCTCCTTGGAAACTTGTGTAGTTTAGATCAATGAGCTAATGGGATCAATAGGAAGATTAGCAATGGATAATATAGAACTACTCCCATGTAATGAATTTTCCTTTTGATATTGAACCTTGGTCACCTACAACCTAGAAGAGAGATCTTGTTACAACAACACTAGTTCATGAGAAACTCTGTAGATATTTTAAGCAAGGTTGTTTAGGATAGAGTTGTAAATAGGTAAGACTAGTTGAGAAAGTACCGGTATGAGCAGATGATGATGACATAATATTGTGGTGAGGAATGAAATGTAAAAATGATGGAAGAGGTAAGAAAACCGATGAGTGGCAAGGTACCCCTACACTCAACCATACGAAACGAGCATAGCATGCACAATCCAGTCGAACTCCACAGACTAAATGCATAAACACCCATGAAACACTTGGGGTTAATTGTTCATTGTCTTCCCAGAATTACTTGTTGTTGTCACGGTGTATGGTTAAGTCTGAGGTATATGATTTTTTTGGTATTTTTGGCTTTTCTCCTAGCTATTAGGTGAAGGGTCGAGAAGCTAACTAAGTCTAACTAATGTCCTAAGTCTAAGTTAACTAGCGCCAGCATCCGTTCCCACTTGCCATACACACCCCTGAACTATGCAACTGTGGTTACCAAACACTAATCGTTACTGGGATTCCACACATAATGCACGTGCTCGAAGTGGTCGTACTGAGGCACTGAACTAGCCTCTCTAGCCTACGTGTGATAAGCAGCTGATTCCTTATCTAGCCGTACACACCCGTAAGTGCTCGTAACTAAGTCGTACTTATCACACGATCTAGCCTAATCACGATGAGTAGCCGATTCCTTGATTAGCCGTACACATTTATCAATGCTCGTAATCAAGTCATACTCATGCCGCGTTGCGTCGAGTAGTCGATTCCTTGACTAGCCGTACACATCCGTAGATGCTCGTAATCAAGTCGTACTTGGAGCACACTAACAACAGGTAATAAATAATAAGTAATAAATCCTATCCATGTACTAAAATTTTTATCAACCACAAAGCTCATCTTCATTTCCGTACATAGCTTGTGTTCAGGTACAAAGTTGCTCGAATAAAGATCCGTACACTCAGGAGACTCCTACTGCGGGCACATGGAAATTAATCTATCTCTGGAGTGGTCAAACTACCAGAGTTTCCCTACTTTTGGCCTAGGATGAGAAAATGAAGGGAAAACTGCCTTTATTTATAGATATTGCAGTAGGTTGCAATATTGCGTATGCGATATCACAGTGTAGGACGCAATATCGCATCCCATCATACCCCCATGACTGAATGAAAACTCGTCCTTGAGTTCCTTACAATGATATTAGGTAGGTATGGGATTATTAGGGGAATGGAACTAATGGGATGACATGTGAACGGATCATCATTACAAGACTTGACACAACTGGTGTTCATGACAACAAGGGTGAACACCTTATTACATTGACATCAGGCCATAGTTGGCAGCTGAGAGAAAAGAGAAGAGAGAATAGAAGAGAGAAGAGAGAATAGATTGCATCATTCGTTGTCTATCCATAAGTGCATCAGAAATCCTACTCCTTGCATAGCTTCTTTAGCACTGCTTCACTCCAAGTGTTAGCTCCAAATCCAATCTGTTAGCTTCATGTACGCCATTTGCACACACAACACAGTCGTATATTAGCAAGGGTAAATGAAATTCAATGTGATTATACCTTGCATCAATGTAAGTCCATTGGCTGGGTTGTGGTATGGCTGATACAGATCTAGGAATAGATAAGTGATGAATATCGAAGGTGTAGGGGTTAGGAAGAAAAACGAAAAAAATTTGGGGCTTAAGAGAAAAATCGAAAAATCAGGCCCCGTACCCCAATGACTAATTGCGAACCTCTGGTAGCGGTAGAATGGAGAAAGAACAGGAGTAAGAAAAGGAAATAAAAATGGACAACGAGGACATCGATAAAAGAGATGTCAAGATGGAAATGAGCAAAATAATAATTAATTACAAAATGTTAACGTAAAGAATTTAACTAAGGCTCCAAATAGGAATTTCAGTGGGTCCTCCCCAAAGCAGGCTCATGCCCTTAGTGCCCTGACAATCCCACATTCAAAGAGTCCATAGGCTCTAGGAATGTCCTTTGGAACAAGAGTTACATCTTAACTGGAAGAATTTACCAAAAAGAAAACAATGTATCTACAAAGATATACACTAATGATACAACTGGAAATGAGGTGGATAGTGGAGAGAAGGGTGGAGAAAAGAGGATGGAATGGAATCCCAAGGACAAGGTGGTATACAGCCCCTTGTGTGTTATATGATTAATGTGACTTGGCAGATCTCATTCCAACTTGGGTCTCAAACCAACCACATCCAGTGACTTCGCATTCATACACTTGGTCAGATCATCCACTGGAGTAACAAGAATTCATCTCCAAAAGCCACCACCATTTCGATGAAACAAGGAGAGAATGGGAAGCAAGAAGGGCCTTAGTTAGAGGGAACACATTGGTTCCATAACTAGTGCTTGTAGCCCAAAATTTATTTCATCTAAGGGGTGTGCTTTGAATCCTCACCTTTTTTATTTTTCTATTTCTTTCCTCTTTTTCTTTTTCCTTTTTTTTGTGTGTTTTGTATTTTTATGCGTGGGGACCACACCATGCAAAGACTTCTTATTTTTATTGTCTCAGCATCCAAAGAATGGGTAACATCGGAATGGCAAGAAATCTTAAGAAGAAAACATCCAAGCACCCAAGTGAATGGCTAACACAACTGCATCAAGTTCCCTTGAAGTCATACCCTTTTCAAACCTTGAGTCCTTCCTTAGTTTAAGAAGTACCCAGTCACTGATTCGTTAAAGTTCTTTTATTACGAAGGGCGATTGCACATTTCCAAGCCAAGAGGAACCATAGACTTGATGGATGGATGGATGAAGTGAACTCATTGCCTGCCTTATCAAAAGAACATACCTTAGTGTCAACATTGTAACTTAAAGGTAAAAACCAAACATTAGCAATCAATGGAAAATAGTTCATCCCATCGTCCTGAACACTTATTAGGTCATAAACTTACATGGTGGATGACACACACACACACAAAATGGAAAAGTATAACGATGGTGTAAAACAAAAATAGAGAAAGTTAAAGAAATTTGTAAAAAAAAAAATAGAAAAAGTTAAAGAAATTTGTAAAACAAAAACATGTAAAACAAAAATTGAAAAAGAACTGAGGATCCCATATGATTAGCATAGGTGGCCATCTCCCCCATGACTGAGTTGGAAGGGAGAGATCCAAAATAATGAGTGAGGTTGCTCGCTAGTGTAGGTGGAACTTGCACTGGTAGTTTTTTGTTCACGGAAAGGTTTCGTTTGTTGTACATTAACCAATAGTCATTTATCTGGGCTATCAGGTTTATAAATCATCATGGCTCCTGAGGGAAAGGTTGTATAAATAATATAAGGTCCTTCCCACAAAGTTTGAAACTTGGTGCATTGTGGCACATGTGTGGAGTTCTAGTAAAGGACCTTATCACCTAGTTGGTATTTAAACCTTCGGATTCTCAAGTCATGACGTTGCTTATTATGTGCCTTGTGCAACTCATTTAACGACAGTGTGACCAATCTATTCATGTCTAACACATTTAAAGTTTCTAAGCATTGTTTTTGTCCTAGGTTGAGATCTAAATGCAATTCACAAGCCATGGATAGTGTACGGAGTTCACTCTGTATAGGGAGCTTAGGAAGTTTTCCGTACACTAGTTCATAGGGAGAATATCTGGTGGGGAGCTTCCAAGTGGAGCGGTACACCCCAAAGAGCATCATTCAGTTTCGTGCTCCAATCTCACATATATTTGCTAATTGTGCAAGTTAAGATTCTCTTGATTTCCCTATTAGTAACTTCGGCTTGACCGTTGGCTTGGGGGTGGTAAGGAGTGGTTAGTTTATGCTCCACCCCTAAGCGTTGCATTAGTTTACGAAAGGTCGTACCTATAAAATGTGTGCCATTATCTGAAATGAGTGCACGCGGCACACCGAACCTGTTAACGATTTACTGTTGTACAAACTGTGTAGCTGTAGATGATGTGTAGTCAGTTACAGTAGCTGATTCAACCCATTTAGTTAAGTAATCAATAGCAACAATGATGTACGATTTTCTGTTGGACATCGGTGTAGTTGATCCCATAAAATTGATTCCCCAAATATGAAAGGGTTCTAGAGTTTGGATCCATTGCTGCGGACCCTCCATTCTAGTAGTCATTCCACCATCTCGTTGACACCTTTCGCAGGATTGGTCAAAATGATGGGAATCCTGAAATAATGTTGGCCAATAGTATCCTACAAGCAGGATCTTGGTAGTCGTTCATCTCCCAGCATAATGACCCCACAGGGGCCCTCATGAGCATCCTGGAGGACTTTTAGTTGATCATTATTGGGTACGCACCATCAAACCAAGCCATCAGGGCAAACTTTATAAATTTGTCCTTAAATTTCCATGAAGTGCTTGGTTTTGTGAAGAAATTGTTATTTCTTCCTAAAGTCCAACCCTTGCGGTGTCTGTTGGGAAAGGAGATAGGTGAGAATGCTGTTATACCAATTTCCCTCTGTGGGTTGATCATTTATTACACCAGCAAAGAGGATTTCATCAGGAAATTGGTCAGACACAGTGTACTCATCCTCTTTGTTGTCCCACCGTAACTGAGATAAGTGGTCTGCAACTACGTTCTCGATACCCTTGTGATCTACAATTGTCATATCAAACTCCTGAAGAATTACCAACCAACGTATAATATGAGGGCTGACCATCGATTTGTTCATAAGGAACCAAGTGGTACTATGATCTGTATGGATATAGACTTTGTAGCCTAATACATAGTGCTTGAATTTATCCAGTGCAAACACTATAGCCATCAACTCCTTTTCGGTTGTCATGTAGTTGAGTTGCACACCGATGATGCTCTTGCTAGCATAGTGAATGTAATAGGGTCATTTTTGTTCATCTAGTTGTGTCAGCATGGCTCCTAAGGCGAAGTTAGATGCATCAGTCATGATATGGAACGGCTTGGACCAGTCATGGGCTTGTAAGATTGGCGTTTGTACCAGTCTCTCCTTAAGAGTTTGGAATGCTCGTTCACATTCCTTGGTCCATTCAAATTGTGCATCTTTTTTCATTAGCTCTACAAATGGTTTGGAAATTTTAGAGAAGTTTTTGATGAATCTCCTATAGTAGCTAGTGTGTCCAAGAAATGACCGCACATCCTTGACAGTTTCCGGTTGTTGGGTAATCCCTTGGATGACCTTAATTTTTTTTGGGTCCACCTCGATCCCTGATTGCGAAATTTTGTGCCCCAGTACCAGGCCCTCTTGAACCATTAGATGGCTCTTCTTCCAATTGAGTTTTAGGTTAGTTTCAACACATCATTTCAGGACTTGCTCTAACTGGTCAAGGGCTTGATCAAAACTAGTCCCATAACTGGAGAAGTCGTCCATAAAAACTTCAACTCCGTGACCTATCTGTTGCTGGAAGATGCTTAGAACTAAACGTTGAAAAGTGGCAAGAGCATTGCATAAGCCAAAAGGCATTTGCTTATATGCAAACATCCCCCAAGGGTTGGTGAACGTTGTTTTGGCTTGGTCTCCTAGTGAAATTCGTATTTGGTTGTACCCACTGTACCCATCCAAAAAACTATAATAGTGATGTCTCGCTATCGTGTCTAAGACTTGGTTCACAAACAGCAGAGGAAAATGATCTTTGAACAACACCATGATCAATAGCCTAAAATCTATGCACACCCTCCATTTACCTCCTTTCTTGGGTACGATTACTAGAGGGCTAACCCATTCTCTATCAGCAATGGGATAAATGAACCCAGCCTTAAGCAGTTGCTCGATTTCTTCTTTTACTATCTCTTTTAACTTTGGGTTCAATCGCCTCTACAGTTGCTTACGAGGTTTCATGGAAGGGTCTGTGTAAATTCTATGTTGGCATATCCTAGGGTCTATTCCAGTAAGTTCAGGGTATGACCAAGTAAAGGTTGTTGACCATTTATTTATTACTTCCAACAAGCTTTCTTTTTGCTTGGGAGCGAGTTTTGCGTTGATAATTACTGGCTTTACATTCTTAAGGGTCATATATTCCAAACCAGCTGGTAATGATTTCAATTCTAAGGCCTCTTGTTTAAATTTTTCAGGAATCTCCAATTTCCCCCAGTGAGTGTTTTCATGGCTAAGCATGGGGAATTGGCTGCGAACCTGCTCAAGTGTATCCATGCTGTTAATGTAAGTACTCGTTATTTCCTCAGTCAGTTCCATGCACGTAGTTGAGTCATTTTCTTGATCAGCCATTAGCCATCAGGTGTCCTCTTGTTGTGTGGTTGTTGCATATAGGCACTTTTGTATATTGATGTCTTGTGCACATCGATTGCATGCGGGTAATGCTAAACTCCACATCACCCGTGATTTCTGCACGCAATGACACCCTGTGTCACTATATGTAATGCACAGAACCTTCTTCTTCTCAATCTTTCCAAAGGTATTTTTCTTAGATATTTCTAGGGAAACATTACGGATTCCTAGGCGTGCATCTATTGTGCTCAATCATGCCCTCCCCATTATTATTGGGAAATCCCCTTTATCATTGTGTATTTGAATTACTAGGAAATCGGCTGGATATGACCAACCACCTACAGTGGTAATAATGTCATCAACCTGCCCCAAGGAAACAGTGATGGACTGATCAGCCAGCTCTAAACGGATATTGCTTTTCTTAAGTAGGGGTAAGTTCCAGGTCTTATATAATTCTTGCAAAATTAGGTTGACTTCGGAACCTGAGTCAAGAAGAGCCTTATGAGGTTCATTCCTAGCAACTTGAAGGTAAATCAAGGGGCTTCCTGGATTTGAAAATTTCTTGGGAAGGTGGTCGTCCTTAATCCAGTCAGTTATGGTATGTGTCAACATAACCGTATGCATTGGTCTTAATTTTTTGACTGAGGGATTGCCCAAAATTTTGTTTGGTAGAGGAGTGTTTATACGCTCAACCGCTTGCGAAGGTGGAGGTTTAGCTAGATTGTTGGTCCTAAGAAAAGGCCTTTTTGGTGTGGGATTGTTAGGATCAACTGAAGATTTAGGTTTCAGAGCCTTTGCGACATTGGTTGGCTGCGGTTGAGGGGAAATTATTTTTGATTTCATTGGAATAGTTGATGGTGGAGCTACCAGAGTAAAAGATGTGGCTGGATTTGGAGGATAACATGGGTACGGAACATATCTTGGAGGAGAAAAAGTTTGGAAATGTTCCTAGACTCGGTAGTAACATGGGGGACTGATGTGACCCGTAGAGTCACCTGGAGAAACCAGCCGCTGCATATAATAGCCACAAGAATCGGGTTGCCGGTAAGGGTATTGATGTGTTGGCGGTGGCATCCCCCATGAATGTGGGTATTGCCACTGTTGATCTTGTCCAATGGGCTGAGGAGGTGTTCCACTTGGATAATATGTCAAGGGTTGGTGTAACTACATTGGGTTACCTTGTGGATAAGGTAACCTCCTGGGTGTTTGCCATTGATTCAGTATTGGATTTAATGCATACACCCCAGACTCCTATAGATGTGAGATAACTGGGCAACATCCCTTGGGATGGTCATAGTAGCAGACCTCACATCCACCATCATTGTCTGTGTCAGACATTTCAGCCTCATCGGAGATAGGATTTTTCCCCTTACCCTTCTTATGTGCAGGGCTTCCGTTTCTCCGCTTGGTTGTTCCTTTGTCACTACTTGATTCAACCTTAGACTCCTCTACAATTTTCAAAACTATTTCTATCCCGGAGTCTAAGGAATCCCACATTTGATCTACTTTGGCCGATACCTTCGTTGTTAACTTCTGGATCGGCAAAGTTTTCTAGTTCATCAACTCTTCAATTGGTGATTCGTCCTCTTCATCACAAAATTTTACTCCCTTCTTGCAAAGGGAGGGGTCATGGTTGTACTCTTCTACACTTTCCCACTTACGTAGCTCACCCTCTTCTTGTACTACTTATTCCAACAAACCTTCAACTTCATGGGCTCTAAGTTTAGCGAGTCTCCCTTGGGCATAAGTCCCAAGAGTCCTCCTCATTTCATTTCTAAGCCCATCCATGATGTGGCAAAGTTGATCCTACCTAGCGTATCCATGGCCCGGGCAACAATGTAGCAATGTGTAGTAGCAGGCCATGGCAGCATCCAAGGGTTCATGTGTACCTTGCTTCCAACCTTGGATCTTCTTACACAATTTGGACACTCTAGAGTACATTTGATACTTTTTGTTGAATAGTTCTAGCATCGTACTCCACCTCCTGATGGTTTCCAGTTCTAAGGACCGATACCAGCTTTCTGCTTCCTTAGTGAGTGTCCTTGGGAACAACTTGAGTTTCTACCACTCATTGTCAATGTTCTACAAGGCACAAGCATCATGGAATGCCTGTAAATGATGTTGAGGATTAGCGTTGTATCCCCTTCAAAACGTGGGATATTATTTATGTCCAAATACTTGATCCTACTATCTTTTAAGTGCCTTGTGGGGATCCTAACTGCCTCTGTAATATCGAGCATGCTTCAAGTTGTGAGTAGAGGCTCATCATGATCATCTCTATCATGACACCTGTGATGTCTTCGTGGTTCCCTACTCTCCCTACGTCCTTGCCCTTGTCCTAACTCCTCTCGACCTTCTTGTCGAGGTTTTTCATCTACTCTACTTTTACCCTCTCCGTTATGCTCATGATGGTTGCGCTCGGATGTGGAAGGAGAGTGTGACTGGTGAGATGAAGGGGAAGAAGAAGGGGATCCATCACCATGGTGATGTATCTTACCTTCTCTTCGGCTGCTTTGGCCCTGATCATTATAACTATCAAAGTGTCCATCCTTAGTGTGAGTGATTGTTCCTGTTGTGAACAGTTGGTGTTCACGGGGATCAAGGCCTATAGTACGTACAGTTGATTGAAGGCCCTGATGTCTATCCTCTTCATTATTGTGAGGAGGAGGAACATCATTTTCTAAGAAACCTGCTATAAGGATTTCTTCGTCTCCTATCTCACTAAGGACATGGGGAACCTTGCCCTTCAACAAGTTGTGTTGGCTCTCCTACCTTTCGTCCCTCATACGTTGTGCATATATGGGATGATAATCCCTTACATCGAAGTCCTCAACAACATATTCAGCAAATAAATCCTGCATGCCAATCGGTACCAAGGCATGGAAAAGCATGTTTGGAATAGATCAATCTGGGGGTAACACAATGTTACCTTGTAGGTCTCTCCATCTCAGTTGATCATCTTGATGGAGGATAAAGGTAAATTTTGGAACATACTCATCGGGATGAGTATAAAATACCTTGTACTATTTAGGACATGGTTGGTTCTGACTGTCTTCTGTGTTGTTCCTAGGTGAGTTAAGTTTATGAGAAGAAGCCATATTATCGGTGTGTTGTTCACCATTTATCTAAGTTCTTAATTTAACTGATTAACCCAAAGGTTCGTTAAGGCTCACAACGATGTGAGTGATTTCCCTTATGTTCTATTGGTGTACAAACACTTAGTCCCCAGAAACGGTGCCAATGATGAGTGGCGAGATACCCCTATACTCAACCATACGAAATGAGCGTAGCACACGCGATCTGGTTGAACTCTGTAGACTAAATGCCTAAACGCCCATGAAACACTTGGGGTTAATCGTTCATTGTCTTCCTAGACTTACTTGTTGTCACTGTGTATGGTTAAGTAAGTTCGAGGTATATGATTTTTTTTGGTATTTTTGGCTTTTCTCCTAGCTATGAGGTGAAGGGTTGAGAAGCTAACTAAGTCTAACTAATGTCCTAAGTCTAAGTTGACTAGCGTCAGCATCCGTTCCCACTTGCCGTACACACCCTAAACTATGCAACTATGGTTACCAAATGCTAATCGTTACTGAGATCCCATACATAACGCACGTGCTCGAAGTGGTCGTACTGAGGCACCGAACTAGCCTCTCTAGCCTACATGTGATAAGCAACCGATTCCTTAGCTAGCCGTACACACCCATAAGTGCTTGTAACTAAGTCGTACTTATTACACGATCTAGCCTAATCGCGGTGAGTAGCCGATTCCTTGATTAGCCGTACACATTCGTCAATGCTCGTAATCAAGTCATACTCATGCCGCGTTGCGTCGAGTAGCTGATTCCTTGACTAGCCGTACACATCTGTAGATGCTCATAATCAAGTCGTACTCGGAGTGCACTAACAACAGGTAATAAATAATAAGTAATAAATCCTATCCATGTATTACAAGGTTTATCAACCACAAAGCTCGTCTTTATTTCTGTACACAACTTGCATTCAGGTACAAAGTTGCTCGAATAAAGATCCGTACACTCGGGAGACTCCTACTGCAGGCACATGGAAATTAATCTATCTCTAGAGTGGTCAAACTGCTAGAGTTTCCCTACTTTTGGCCTAGTATGAGCAAATGAAGGAACAACCGCCTTTATTTATAGATATTGCAGCAGGCTGCGATATCGCGTACGCGATATCGCAGTGTAGGACGCGATATCGCATGGGCTGGGATATTGCGTACGCGATATTGTGTCCCATCAAAAACCTATGATTACTAAATTAGGACCATGTGGAACAAGGCTTAAAAATGGTTTAGTGGTGGAATAACACCTGGTACTAATGTTGGGAGAGTAAGATTGATCATAGTTATGATTGGGAAAAGATAGTAGGCTAGATGTAACTTAGTCACATGTGGAGCTATGATAGTGGAATTAATCGAAACAGGTTCTTCAAGAGTACTAGTTTCAAGTATGTGCATGGAAATTGCATTGGTAGTGCTAATGAGATTTACATTATGCATAATAGGACTTTTTGTTTGGTAGAAGGAATTTAGATATAGGTAAATATGAGAATGTTCCTCTTCATCACCATCATGAATGTTGATGCCATCACTTTCTTTACTATGTTAATCTTGAAATTGATAGTTCCTACTCACATTGATATTAGGATGTCCCATCAGGGAGCCTATCATGGCCTACTCACTTTGTATTTGATGATGGGGTACTCAACAAATGTAGCTTGTTTGGATTGATTCAACTTAATGGAATGATTCATAATAAGAAAAAATTATTCTAAACCATTGAGAATTTCATAAGCATTCATTCTTTCTAGCTTGTTCTCAAAGAGTACAATGTTGAGTTCTCTCTTAGCACATGGAACCTTGTAGTCTTGCTAAGCCATGGATGCCATCCCTTTTGCATCTCCATTAGTTTATGGATTAGGAAATTATGGGAGGAGTCAAATCCGTAGCTAACCATGGTGTCAACAAATATCTCTTGTATACAAACTTAGAAGAAAACAAAATCAAATGCAAATAGGAAAATAAAACCAAGTAAAAGCAATAAGAGTACAAGAAATTATAAGTGTTGAAAAGGTTGTTAGGTAGTGGGTTCATGAAACTAGAAAATCCATTAGTCCTCCTTCTATAAAAATGTTTATGCAAAATTATTCTTTTTCCAACCCTACAAGAATACTTCCATAAGTTGAGTGTGAAAGTACCTAACTTGTGTTTGCAAATGATCATTGTTTTATATAACCTTCAATGAGTTAATGATTATGACCTAACAAAGCATAAACCTACAATCAAATGTGGGTTGAGCCTATTGCACATGAACCTAGAACAATAAGAAAATGATGCAAACAATTAGTTTAAGTAGTGAAATTTATTAAGTATTATTTGTTGAAAATAAAAACTAAGAGTGGAATAAACTATGAGATATGAAATAAAATCTAAGTATTAAAACATAACTAAAAAAGAACAAAATATTAAAATATAATGATATTGATATGGGGGAAAGGGAATAACAAGTGTTTACCTCCTATAGAGGACCAAAACTAGAAATGTTGGCGAAAAATGCAAGTGAAGTAAAGCTAATAATAAATCCTTAATTTGTAAGCCAAATATATGTTTTGATGAGGAAATTGAACTTCTGAAGGATGGATATATAAACGAAAGTACTATCCAAAATCAATTTGGGGCCAAAAAAGGATTGTTTTGGCTAAGGTTTCAAAACTAACACTGGAATTGAAAAAATTCTTACTCTAGAAGATCGATGCCGATGCTGAAAAAATTATAAATCTTGAAGCTAACATGAGAACTACTTGATTGATGTTAACATTGCATTGGTGTCAGTACTTGGATTGTTGAAGACTTGGATGCCAAATTGAGGTTGTTGTGCCCATGGAGCATCTGAGAAGTGTTGGGATGCCTGATGCTCATGCTCTTAATCTCCTAAAATCTTGAAAAGTTCTATAGATCTTAAGAAATCCACCCTAAATTTAGGTTTTGATCTCATATTTAATAGGTTAGGTTTGCCAAATTTGATCCTAGAGTTGAGTAGAATTTTCTTTGAGTTTTGTTTTTAGCAAGTTTGACTTGTGAAATTGGGAAACACTTGTCAAGAAAGAGGTGATCTTGAGAATGTCACTGTCATTAGGAAATAGAAAAAAATTCCTAGTGTTTTCCAAGTTGTGATTCTAAGCCTCCAAGGCCCCTTAAGATGCCCAAACTACCACTGAATTATGTTTGTGATGGTGTTGAGGAGCTTGTGAAGCTAGGAGATAATGTCAAATGCAAAGTATGAAGGTCAAAGGTTACATGGTATCAACAAGTGACTTAAAAAAATTCTAACATTTTTTCAAGTTGTCATTCCAAGCCTTTAGGATGCCTAAATTAATGCTAAAATGTGTTGTAATGATGCATATAAGGTGCCAAGAAGCTTGTAAACCTAGAGAATGTTGCTAAATTTTGAACTTGGTGACCTTGGGATATTGTTAGCATAGGTAGGATGATGTTGATGTACTGTTAACTATCATACTTGGAAAAAAATTTAAGGCTTGTCCCCTAAGACTACCTCCAAACTAGTCAAAATTAACTTTTGGTGCCTTGGAATTGATATCGATTGGTCACTAAAGAGCTCAAGGAGCCAAGGTTAAAGCTAAAATGTAGGTGAGAACTACTATGGAGGAGGTGAACATGATGATGTAGGTGCTAATGTTGACACTGGCATTGAAATTAGTGTTAGAATTAGCACAAAACTAAGAAAAATTTTGCTCCCAAGGTCTAAAGGTTAACTCACCAAAATGTCAAAATTTGATGAATCACATCTTGAAATTGTTGTGGACAAGTCATTTGGGGTTCTATAGGGTCAAAATGGAAGCTAATGAGTAGTTTTGTCATAGGTGATGTGGAAAGGATGGTGCAAGGCTAATGTTGACATTGCATCAATGTCAATGTTAATGTTAGTTGAGACATTAGAAAATTTTCATTCTCAAACTTTTTGGGATCATCGAAAATGATGGTCATATGCTAGGTTATGAGTTGGAATGATCCTTGGAGGCATCTAGGAGCTAAAAATATGCCTTTTGACCTTGTATTTGAGGAGTTTTGTGCTTCAACTTGGGTGAGACAATGTTGAAGCCACACTTGTCTTAGTCATTGTGGAATCGAAAAAGCAGGTACAACATCACCAACATATTTTGAGACCTCACCTTGGTATAATAAGCATTGAGCCTTTGTTTAACTTACACATATAATCTTTTGTACCTTTTTTCCTAAAGTATACAATGATTTTAATTTTATGTAATACCTTCTAATGTAATGTAAATTGTTGAGTGTTATATCAATAATGTGAAAAATACTTTCTTGAGATTTGAAGCATCTTTATAGTTTACTTTTAAATGTAAATCTCAATGAAAATGCATGAAAATTTTAAATAAATGCAAAAGTTAAAAACTTACCAAAGTATACTATCACCATCTTTATATCATTAATAGATTACGTGAGATGCACATAAAGCGCTTTGCGTGCTAAGTTTTGTGATGAATAGTCACATCAAAAAATTACGGCTCAACTGCAAAAGTGCGCAATATGCATAGACCAACCAACCATAGAAAATTTACCACGTATTTACAGCGTGCACACAGTCAAGGAAGGAGACAAATTCAAAATAAATCCAAAGCATAGAAACAACAAACTCAAAGTAAAAAATCTACGACTAAAGCACCTGTGTTAGCAAGTAAAGGATAGTAGCCATGGCATTTGAATGTGGCAATGACAATGAGAACAATACAAACCTTACCCCGTTTTTCTGACACTCAGACAAAGTAAAACCAGAATCAGAGACAGCATCTTTCCAAAGCAAGCTCCCTCTATCTCGCTTCTCACGAGAAGAAGAAGCAGGCCTCTTTTGGTAAATTTCCTTTTTTTATGAAAAAAACATAATATATCATGGAGTGTGCAGAAGCGATCACATGGGCAGCCGCTCGGCATATGGTGGAAACTGCTTGTATTGCTTGTATCGCTCCTAAGGCAGCGATGGAAGCAGCTTCCACCCAGGGGCCGCGGGGTTGCCAATTGTAGGCTGCCTTCCGTGGCTGGGTGCAGCACCGCATGCAGGCCTCACCCAGTTGATGGCTCCGTCATGTACCTCAAATTGGGTACATCCGTGGATGTGAGGAAACATGAACCGAGTTTACGAAACGTGATAAAGTTACAACAAGAATGGGTGCGTGGGTAAAAAATTAACTAACACTTAAACTTATGGTGTGTGCGTGTGTTTGTGTTTGTGAATGGTGATGGTAGTATATCCTGCATGGCAGTTCGGACAAGGACTGCCTCACAATTCTGCGCAACTGCAAAAGGGCGATACCCAGCAACGGCAAAGTAATAATGGTGGATATTATTATTTTAAATGATGAAAAAGAGACATGGTATGGTAAGTTGGATCCTGTGGTGGGATTGGTGTTCAATGTTGTTATGGCCAGGGTGGACAAGAAGATGGGAAGCGAGAGGAGTGAAGCGGAGTGGCCGAAACATCAAAAGACCGCCGATTTTAGGCACTACACAGTTTTTCGTTTGCCGGCTCTTCAATCCATCATTGAGGCCTTTCCTTATACTGGTGCTCACATTTTTTACAAAGCCATTGCCAATTTTCTTTTGTTTGCCTTTGGTATGGCTATGAAGCTGTGGCTAGTTATACTTTCCATAGCCGGTGTCGGTTTTTATGGTACACGTATAGAATGCGTGTGCATAGTTATTGCACAGTTTAGTAAACTTTCCATGTTGATGTCATGCATTTATATTGCACAAGTTATTGCGCCGTTTGACAAACTTGTCCACTTTTATGTCATGCATCTAGATTGCGCACTTGGTAAACGTATCTGCTTTTATTTCATGCATTTATTTTGAAGCAATCATTCAATTTGTTGTTGCATAACTTGACAGCTTTTGTGTTTGCCACGTAACCAGACCCGCATATTTTAACTATTTTTTACTCTCTAATTGTCACACAAATGTTATAAACAGCATCATAGTACACATCAAAGTCATGTTCAAGCAAAGGTGCATGTCAAAGGATATTTACTATATTATTGTTTTTAAAAATTGCATTTTCACTTAAATAAAATATATTAAAATATAAAACAAAAATGAGAAGATAATGTTGATGTTTACAAGGTAAAGGTGAAAACACGTTAAATTAAGAAAAATTATATTTATTTCTTTGTCTAGTTTGCATGAGTAACGATACATTGGATTTCAATAGCAACAAAATTAAAATCAATCTTAAAACTAAGAAAATAAAGCTTAATGTTGTACGATTAAAAAACATTCTAAATATTTTTAACTATTCAAAAGAGTAACCTAAAAAACACTAAATAAAGAAAAATTATCTCAAATTCCTCATTCCATACACCACATTAAATTCAAGACATATAATAAAATTATAAGAGCAACAATACTAAAACCAATCTTATAACCATGCGTATGTTACACCTTGTAAATGATAAACATGTTTGAAAAATACTGATTTGGAGATGTTTAAAATTTTAAAAAAATTTCAACAAAAATCTCCAAACACAAGCATACAAGCATCAATTTCTAGCCCTATTCGTAAGGCATAAAAAATGCTTGGTTGTTTTGGCTCATTACCATTCTACCCTCTTCCCAATAAAATAAGATTTGGGTGTTAGGTGACTCTTGCAATTGGTAAAATTTGAGTTTGAATTCCAATAAAAAATAAAGTTATGACAAATTAAATTAAAGTTAAAACTTATTAATTAAATGTATTTTATGTTATGTATTTCTTTAGTCCTAGGTTTTTCTTTCAATAATGTTTCACTTAAAACAATTCCATTTTCTGAATTTAAAAAACATGAGTCAAAATAGCATGTCACTTTGATAAACATAATCCACAAGAAACTTTCATAATACTTTCAATGATCATAATGGTGTATTGAATCAAGAAGCCGCACATTGATAGAAATACAAGAATGAATGAATTTAAAACATTGTGTAGATAACCTATTGGAACACATATTTTTTCTTTTTTCCTAAGGTATTTTAATATTATTAATGAAATTGAAACTAAAATTTAAAATTTTATTATGTCTATAGCTGAAAAATGATCTATTAATAACACACACACACACACACACATTTTTTTTCCCAAATTAATGAAATCCTAGAATTGATTTTCACGTTGTAAAAAATCAAAATTACTATTAAATAATTCTTACCATGGTAGTTGTTTAGCCTTAAATTCTTCCTAGTGTTATGACCATAATTATTTTTTTTTTTGATAAAGTCAAACCAATACATTCCATAATATTTCATGTAAAAAACTCATCACTTGGCTTAGTGATATGATGATATTTATTTAATTATTTTATGTGACAAAGTCCAACAAACTAATTATCATCTTGCCCTAAAAAAGTAAATCCAAGGAAATGATGCATAATAGCTTATTAATTTCTAACTTTTACTTCTTCTTTTTATTTTATTCTTTTAGAAATGGTATTTGATTACAATGTCATTTTTTTATAAAAACTATGAAACACTTATAATTCAATCTTCAAATGCTAAACAATTTAGTTCTCTTATCCTAAATTTGAATACTAAGGAGGCTATTTGTTTAATATGACAATTAATGAAGAAATTAAGAAAACATAGAGAAAATCTACATATAATTTTTGTTAACTCAAAAAAGCATATGATAGAGTGCATAGAGATTTCATTTTGTATGCCTTGGAAAGGAAAAGTATCCTTGAGAAATATATTAAAGTCATTCAAAATATATATGAAGCAGCAAGTACTAGAATTAAAATAACATATGAAATCACATGACTATCTTGTTAAAGTAGATCTACATTAATGAGCGATGAGGTTACCCTATGCCCAACCATATGAATTACTAAGGCATTACATGTGATCTGGTCAAATTCCGTGGAGCTATAATTATCTCATACACTAGTTGCTCTAGGAAGTGAAACAGTGTTGAGAACATTCGTTGTCTTCCCAACTACACTTGTGAGGCTCAAGGGTATTGTTTAAGTGTAATTGAGGTATATGAATCTTTGTCATTTTATATTGTATAAATGTAATCACCTACAATAAGAATAAGGGTAGACTTGATTAAAAACTAATGTCTATTGTCTATCTAGCCTAACACAAGTAACCGCCCTACTTTCCTAAACACATATCGCATTGTTGGGCTACCAAACCTTAAGTGTTGTTGGGTTACCAAGTACTATATGAATGCTCAAAGTGGTCATGCTCATGTTCATTAATTTAAAAAAATAATTTGCTTAATAAAATACATTAAAGTAAAGAACAAGAAACTAAAATGCAATAAGAAAAATATTAAGCTATTCTTAGTGTTGTAGAGATTATTAAAAGAGTTTGTTTTATTCCCGTCACACTACTGCCCTTAGGTACATCAATGCTCAAACAAAGAACTATACACACTTAAGACTCCTTTTGGGGGCACTTAGAAAATATTATAACTCTACCTTGCTTGAAAATGAATTACAAGAGCTTTGATACCTTGCTTGAAAACTAAAAACTAAAACCATTTAGAAACTGACTCAAAACAGGAGCCCATGTGCAGTATTTATAGATGTGGGGAATATACCCCAATGTCGGATATTCAATGTCAGATCTAGGCCCCAACATCGTGTATGCAGGATCGTGACCAACACAAATGGTGCTTCATCATACCCCCACGACTGAATGAAAACTCATCCTCAAGTGAAAAAGAGAAGAAATAAGTTCTTTACAATATAACATATTAGGTCGGTATGGAATNTACTCGGAGTGCCTAAGTGTATGAGATTATAATTTTTACAACATTAGGTGTTAATGAGAGGAGGAGTGAACACCTTGGCAAATATTGACATCCAACACCTCTTGGCAGTAAGAGAGAGAGAGAGAGAGAGAGAGAGAGAGAGAGAGAGAAGAGATCCTTCAATCATGAATGATCCCTATTATGNACATCATTCTTAGTGAAGATAGTCCCACTTCTAGTCTGATGGGATGCGATATCGCATAAGCCGCGATATTGTGTACGCGATATCGTGGTCGACCCGATATTGCGTCATCCATTACGATATTGCGTACGCGATATCGCGGTCCGTCACCATATCTATAAATAAGAGGCAGCACTCCCCTTATTCAACATCCTAGGCATAAAGTAGCAAAGCTCTGGCAGATTGATCACTCCAGAGATAGAATAATTTCCCATGTGCCCACAGTAGGAGTCCCCAAGAGAACGAATCTTTATTCAAGCAGCTTTGTACCTGAACGCAAGTTGTGTACGACAATAAAGACGAGCTTTGTGGATAAACCTTGTAGTGCATGGATAGGATTTATTATTTGTTATTTATTTATTACATGTTTATAGCGCGACATGAGTACGACTTGATTATGAGCATTGATGAATGTGGACAGCTAATCAAGGAATTAGCTACTCATCGCGATTAGGCTTCTCCACCCTAAACTCCTAGATCGTGGGATAAGTACGACTTGGTTACGAGCATCCAAGGATTTGTACGGCTAGCCAAGGAATGGATGCTTATCACCCTTAGAGTAGTTAAGTGCCTCAGTATGACCACTTCAAGCACGTGCATTACGTGTGGTAATCCCAGTAACGATTAGCGTTTGGTAGCCACAGTTGCATAGTTCAGGGTGTGTACGGTAAGTGGGAACAAATGCTGATTCTAGGACTTAGTGCTGTAGTTAGAGTTAGTTTTAGCTTCTCTACCCTTCACCCCTTAGCATAGGAGAAAAGCCATAAAATACCAAAAAATTCATATACCTCAAACTTACTTAACCATACACCATGACAACAAGAAGTAAGTTTTGGGAAGACAACGATTAATTAACCCCAAGTGTTCCTTATGGTGTTTAGGCATTTAGTCTGTGAAGTTCGACTGGATCGCGTGTGCTATGCTCGTTTCGTATGGTTGAGTGTAGAGATACCTGCCACTCATCATTGGCACCGTTGCTAGGGACTAAGTGTTTGTACGCCAATTAGAACATTAGGAAATATTTCAGATCGTTGTGAGCCTTAACGAACCCTTGGGTTAATTAGTTAACTAAGAACTTATATAATGGTGAACAACACACCAATAAAATGGCTTCTTCTCAGAAAATTAACTCACCTAGGAATAACATGGAAGATAATCAACACCATACACATAACCCAAACCAGCCAGGTCCTAAACAATATAAAGTAACATATACTCATCCCGATGAGTATATTCCAAACTTCACTTTTATCCTCCATCAAGATGAATAGTTGAGATGGAGAGACCTGTAAGGTAACATTATGTTACCCACGGATAGAGCAATTTCTAACATGCTTTTCCGTGCCTTGGCACAGATAGGTATGACTGAATTATTCATCGAATACGTTGCTAAAGATTTTGATATGAGGGATTATCATCCCACAGATGTGCAACATAGAAGGGATTTAAGGTAGGAGAGCTAACACATGTTGTTGAAGGGCAAGGTCCCCCATGTCCTTAGTGAAATAGGAGATGAGGAACCCCTTGTAGCAGGTTTCTTAGAAACCAATGTTCCCCCTCCTCACAATGGTGAAGAGGTTAGGTATCAGAGCCTTCGATCAACTATACATGCCACAGGCTCTGATCCTCATGAACACCAACAGTTCATGGAAAGGACAACTACTCACACTAAGGACGGGCACTTAGATCGTTATAATGATCGGGGCCGAAGCAGTCGAAGAGAAGGTAAGAAACATCACCGTGGTGATGGATCCCCTTCCTCTTCTTCTTCATCGCACCACTCACACTCTCCTTCCACATCCAGGCGTAGCCATCATGAGCACAATGAAGAGGGTAAAAGTAGAGGATATGAAAGACCTTGATAGGAAGGTCGAGAGGAGTTAGGAAAAGGGCAAGGATGTAGGAAGAGTAGGGAACCACCATGTAGACATCACAGATGTCATGACAGAGATGATCATGATGAACCTCTACTCATAACCCGAAGCATGCTTGATATCACAGAGGCAGTTAGGATCCCCACAAGGCATTTAAAAGATAGCAGGATCAAGTGGTTGGACATAAATAATATCCCATGTTTTGAAGGGGGATACAATGCTGATTCTCAACATCATTTGTAGGCATTCCACGATGCTTGTGCCTTGCAAAATATCAATAATGAGTGGCAAAAACTTAAGTTGTTCCCAAGGACACTCACCAAAGAAGCAGAAAGCTAGTACCAGTTCTTAGAATCGGAAACCATCAAGAGGTGGAGTACGATGCTTGAACTGTTTAACAACAAATATCAGACATACTCCAGAGTGTCCAACTTGCAAAAGCAGATCCAAGGCTGGAAACAAGGTTCTTATGAACCCTTGGATGCTACCATGGCCCACTACTATACACTACTACATCATTGCCCAGGGCATGGGTAAGCTAAATGGGATCAACTTCGCCACATCATGGATGTGCTTTGGAATGAAACGAGAAGGACTCTTGGGACTTACGCCTAAGGGATACTTTCTAAACTTAGAGCCCATGAAGTTGAAAGCTTGTTGGAACAAGTAGCGCAAGAAGAGGGTGAGCTATGTAAGAGGGAAAGTGCAGAAGAGTATAATCGTGACCCCTCCCTTTGTAAGAAGGGAGTGAAAGTGCAGAAGAGTATAATCGTGACCACTCCCTTTGTAAGAAGGGAGTGAAATTTTGTGATGAGGAGGATGAGTCACCACTCGAAGAGTTGGTGAACCAGAAAACTATGCCGATCTAGAAATTAACAACCAAGGTATCGGCTAAAGTAGACCAAATGTGGGATTCCTTAGACTCAAGGATAGAAACTATCTTAAAAATCCTAGAAGATTCTAAGGTAGAACAAGGTAGTGACAAAGGAAAACCAAGTGGAGAAACATAAGCCCTACACATAATAAGGGTAAGGGAAAAAATCCTATCTCTGATGAGGCTGTGAACTTTGATACAGATGATGATAGTGGATGTGAGGTCTGCTACTATGACCATCCCAAGGGATGCTACCCAATTATCTCACATCTGCAGGAGTCTGGGGTGTATGCATTAAATCCAAGACTTAATCAACGACAAACACCCTGAAGGTTACCTTATCCACAAGGTAACCCAAGGTAGTTCCACCAACCCTTAATGTATTATCAAAGTGGAATGCCCCCACATCCTATTGGATAACACCAATAGTGGCAATACCCACAGTCATGGGGGATGCCACTGCCAACACATCAATACCCTTACCGGCAACCCGATCCTTATGGATATTATGTGTAGCAGCCAGTTTCTCTAGGTGACTCTATGGGTCACACTACTTCCCAACATTACTACCAAGTTTGGGAGTACTTCCTTCAGGAGATATCTCACATGCATCCCATCCTCTAATTCCACTTGCACCTCTTCCACCTGTAGTTCCCATACAACCTGTTCCAACAATGCAGGGGGAGTTACCTACCCAACCGTAGCAACGTAACGCCGCGAGAGCTATAAATATACAACATGTAAATAGCCAACTGGGTAATAGTTCTGATAATTATACAAAGAAGAGATCCTTCTTTAGAACCAGGAGCCCTGACAAACTCTGACAACAACAAGCGGTTGGGTATATGTATAGGCCTCTAACCACTAACACTTCGGAGAACCCTTCAGTCCAACAACTAAGTAAGTAAATAGTTATGTTGACACATACTATAACTAATTGGATAAAGGTGGACCACATTCCTAGGAAACTATCTGATCTTGGGAGTCCCTTAATTTATTTGTAGATCACAGAAAATGCACCACGTCGAGCTCTTCTTGACTCAGGTTTCAGAGTCAACCTGATTTCACAAAAGATGTACCAAGCCTAGAACCTACCTCAACTTAAGAAGAGTAACATACAAGTGGATTTAGCTGACCAGTCCATTACCATTCCCTTAGGATTGGTGGAGGACGTTATTACCATTGTGTGTGGGTGGTCATATCTAGCTGATTTTCTGGTGATCGAGGTTAACAACGAAGGGGGCTTCCCCATTATAATGGAAAGGCCATGGCTAAGTACCGTAGATGCATACCTAGGTATCCGTGATCTTTCCTTGTAGATTTCTAAGATGAACTTTTATGGAAAGATCAAGAAGAAGAAGATTCCATGCATCGCATATAGTGATTCATCGGGTGATGACATGGAGGAAATGTCTCCATGTGAGAGGTGTGCCCTTGAAAATGAAACACAAAGATGCTTGTATGTAGCAACCACACAAAAAATAGTAGACACCCCATGGTTGACAGCTACTAGGAAGAGCAACCAAATATGCATGGAATGAACTAAGGAGATAAGTCATGCCAACAACCATGGCATAGACACATTGGAACGTGAGTGTTGCCAACTTCCACCCCCCAACCTAAGAACATCAGTGGGGAGAAGTTGGGCACTGTTACGAAATTCAAACAGGTGCTCATTATTTCGGATCTCTCCCTTACAACTTAGTCATGGGGGAGATTCCCACCTATGCTAACCATATGGGGCCCTCAGTTCTTTTTAATTTTTTATTTTACACATTTTTGTTTTACAAATTTCTTTAACTTTTCTTGTTTTTTTTACACCATCGTTATACTTTCCCATTTTGTGTGTGTGTGTGTGTGTGTGTGTCATCCACCATGTAAGTTCGTCACCCAATAATAGTTCGGACCAATAGGATGAACTATTTTTCATTAATTTCTAATGTTTGGTTTTTACCTTTAAGTTACAATGTTGACACTAAGGTATGTTCTTTTGATATGGAAGGCAATGAGTCCACTTCATCAAAATCTATGGTTTCTCTTTGCTTGGAAATGTACAGTTTCTCTTTTTCATAAAAAATTTAACGAATCGGTGACTGAGTACTTCTCAAACTAAGGAAGGACTCAAGGTTTGAAAAGGGTGTGACTTCAAAGGGAACTTGATGCAGTTGTGTTGGCCATTCGCTTGGGTGCTTGGATGTTTTCTTCTTAAGTTTTCTTACCATTCCGATGTTACCCATTCTTCGGAAGTTACGACAATAAAAATGAGAAGTCTTTGCATGGTGTGGTCCCCATGCCTAAAAACACAAAACACACAAAAAAAACCAAAGTGAGGATTCAAAGCACACCCCTTAGACAAAATATCTTTGGGCTGCAAGCACTGCTTATGGAACCAAAGTGTTCCCTCTAACTAAGGCCCTTCTCGCTTCCCATTCTCTCTTTTTTTTCGTTGGAATGGTGGTGGCTTTTGGAGATCCATTCTTGTTACTCTAGTGGATGGTTTGACCAAGTGTATTGATGCGAGGTCACTAGATGTGCTTGGTTTGAGGCCAGAGTTGGAATGAGATTTGCCAAGTTACATTAATCATGTAAAACACAAGGGGCTATACACCACCTTACCCTTGGGATTCCATTCCATCCTCTTCTCTCCACTCTTCTCTCCACTATTCACCTCATTGTCGATTGTATCATTAGTGTATATTTTTGTAGATACATTGTTTTCCTTTTGGTAAATTCTTATGGTTAAGACTTTAACTTTTGTTCCAAAGGACATTCCCAGAGCCTACGATCTATTTGAATGTGGGATTGTCAGGGCACTAAGGGCATGAGCCTACTTTTGGGGAGGACCCACTGACATTTCTATTTGGTGCATTAGTTAACTTCTTTCCCTTAAACATTTTGCAATTAATTTTCTTTTGTTCATTTCCATCTTGACATCTCTTTTATCGATGTCCTAGTTGTCCAATTTTATCTCTCTTCCTTACTCCTTTTCTTTCTCCATTCTTTCGCTACTGGAGGTTCGCGACTAGTCATGGGGGTATTGGGCCTGATTTTTCAATTTTTTCTCCTAAGCCCCAAATTTTTTCATTTCTCTTCCTAACCCCTACACCTTTTGTAGTCATTACTTATATGTTCCCAAATCCGTATCAGCCATACCACAACCCAACCAATGGAGTTACACCGAAGCAAGGTATAATCACATTAAACTTTATTTATCCTTACTAATACAAGACTATGTTGTGTGTGTAGATGGCGATCATACAACAACAGACTAGATCTGGAGGAAGCACTTGGAATGGAGCAATGTCAGAAGCAACTATGCAAGGAGCAGAATTGATGATGTGCTTACGGATGGACAACGAAAGGCGCAATCTAGGCATTGGTAGCAGCAAGACTCTTCTCTCTTCTTCTCTTCTCTTCTCTCTCTTCTTCTCTTCTCTTCTCTCAGCTGCCAAATGTGGCTTGATGTCAATGTAATAAGGTGTTCACCCTTGTTGTCATGAACACCAGTTTTGTCAAGTCTTGTAATAATGATCCGTTCACATGTCATCCCATTAGTTCCATTCCCTTAATAATTTCATACCTACCCAATATCATTGTAATGAACTCAAGGATGAGTTTTTATTTAGTCATGGGGGTATGATGGGACACGATATCACATGAGCCGTGATATCACGTACGCAATATTATGGCTGACGTGATATCACGTCGTCCCCTATGATATCGCTTACGCGATATCACGGTCCACCACCATATCTATAAATAAGAGGTGGCACTTCCCTTATTCAACATCCTAGTCATAAAGTAGCGAAGCTCTAGTAGATTGATCATTCTAGAGATAGAATAATTTGCCATGTGCCTGCAATAGGAGTGCCCAAGTGAACAAATCTTTATTCGAGCAACTTTGTACCTAAACGCAAGTTATGTACGACAATAAAGATGAGCTTTGTGGATAAACCTTGTAGTGCATGGATAGGATTTATTATTTGTTATTTATTTATTATTATTTATTACATGTTGTTAGTGTGGCATGAGTACGACTTGATTATGAGCATTGACGAGTGTGTACGGCTAATCAAGGAATCAACTACTCATCGTGATTAGGCTTCTCCACCCTAAACTCCTAGATCATGGAATAAGTACAACTTGGTTACGAGCATCTAAGGATGTGTACGGCTAGCCAAGGAATGGATGCTTATCACACTTAGAGTAGTTAAAGGTCTTTTTGGACTAGTAGCACTGTGATTGCTAGGGTTGCTAGTTTAAGGTTTTTTTTAGACCATTAACAAAAATAAATATATATATATATTTTTTTGGAAAAGAAAATAGCTAGCTTGAAGTGTGTCAAGATTTTAATGCCAACAGTGCTACAATGTCGTGGCGAGCATGCTATGTTGTATGATGCACTCCGCATTAAACGAAGAGAGAGAACGGCAAGTTTTTCCCTTTTCACCATTACAACCATAAATAGGAATTAAAATCATGGTAAGCTTGTCATTCTTACCGTAAGATCGTAGAGTTCATATTTAGAGCATAAGGCGATTTCAAAGTGCAGAGCAATTGTGCTAACATCGAGTAAGGTGGGATTTTGCATAGTGAAGAGGGGAAGTCTACAAGTAGGGCAATGGCTCCTAAAAAGGAACGTACTCATCTGGCACTCACAAAAGGAAAATAAAACCCTAGGGCGTGTGACACAAGTGTGCATCGTGGCATGGGAGGACACACCATTAACTTGGTAGGCCACCATGCTTCCTCTGCTTTTTTGCAATTATGTTATTATTGTTTTGCTTTCTACTTTCATTGTGTATCCTTGTCTTAGTCATCTATGTTTTCCATCATGATGTTATTTTGGCCTTTGCATCACTATTTTTGTTGTCTCGGCCATGGCAAATGCATAAACGCTATGCCATTGTTGCATGTAAGGTCACTTAAACTGCCACCACTATGGTTGTCATGACCGCGGGGGTTTGGATAGTTTAAGTTACTTGGCTTTCGAATGGCATAGTGCAGGACCCTTAGGAGAGCTGGGCCATGTGTGATGCGATAGTGTGACATGTGTTTTTTCTGGGAAAATTGTCAATCACCATGTTAGGATTAATTTCTCTATTACTACGCTAGGCTATTTTTGCTATGCTATCGCTCTCATGTTCTTGCTACACTATGTGTGGGAAGAGGGTTATGCTAAGGTGTCAGGTGCTTCTATGCTACATGCACACTGCACTTGGTCATGATGCTAACACTTGTTGGTTGTATTATGTAGGATGGGGCTAAGGTCGATTCTAATTATCCTAGAAATTGCAAGGGTCCTATGTCACGTAAGCAAACCTACAGCCAATGCTCCTCCTCCCCGTATGTGTGTGTGGATGCAGGAGGTCTGGTTCAGGAAAGGAGCATAAGAGTTCCTACAATACCTCCTCCAACACTTCATTGTGATCATTTGGTCATACCTAGAGGAGGAAGAGGCGACCATCATAACGGAAGCCATATTTCCTTGGGCAAGCTGGGACATCTTGAGGTTTCTGATGAATGAAGTAATCTTTAGCAGGCAGGGAGAAGGATCCGGTCAACACCCCACAAGGTTGAGGTGCTTAACCTAGATCTGGGACATGTTGAGTATAGCTACTACCATCCTTACAACACACTATTTATCATACATTATATGGCCACGTGCTTTTAGAATCCCTAGGAACTATCTACTATGCTAGTAGATGAGTTTTTTGTAACCTTGTTCCTCTGTGTTGTGTGAAACTTGCAAGTGTTAACAGTATGCTTTTGCTACCAAGTTCTACATCAATAAATAAGGGCTTCATGACCAATTGGGTTTGCTGACTATAGAATGTATAGCCCTGTAGGAGTTCTCTTCTGCTAAGAATCTGTGGGTGGGTGTGATTGGTCAATGCAGGGGTGAATACCACACCTACCCACATCTATACCCCATTCCCTATGATCAGTGTGAGGGGTCTGGTTTGCTAGATGAGGGGTGGATAGAACCTTTCAAATTAATCATTGTTGAATAGGATTTGGTTAGTCTTCCGCCATTCCTGTTACTATACAAACTTGATAGGACAAACAGGAAGTGTTGCATGCTTAAGTGTCTTTGTAGTCTTTGGATTTTTTTACGTTTTTATGCTAAACATTTCTTGTAAAAACTATTATAGGGGCAAAAAAGGCCTAGGAGGTGATGGTGGTAACTTCCAAGACACAGGGGGCAAATATCTTCTTCAAGTATGGAGAAGTAGATACGAGCCAACGTTGGATAAATGGTGGGGCCTTAGACTCCTTGGTCTAGATTATCCAAAAGTCTAAGCTTATGGATCTGTTCCTAGCCCCTAATCCAAATGTTCCTACCACTGAGATGCTCTCCCTGGTTGACTCCTTTTCTGACAAGGTGAGCCACTTTTGCATGCACATACAAGGAGTGTGGATGGTCATTGAAATCAATGACCAACTATTCATGGACCTCTTTGGTGTCCCTACCGATGGTGTTCTCATAGAGTCGAAGAGCAAGATGGAACTGACCCTGCAAAAGAAGGACATCTAGGAGTGATTAGGGCTTACCACAGAACGAAAGTGGCTCCCCATGGAGAAGCTCAAAGAAGGACCCACCAAGGGGTTTACCCTATCTTTCATGCTTGCACATTCCCCCAACTACTCTCCCAGGGGAAGGTCATGGAAGTTGAGCAGGCCTAGCTGATGCGTAAGGTCATGGAGGAGGGGGCTCACTACAATTGGGCCAAGTTTTTATGTAAAGGCTTGTAGAATGAAATCTTGGGGCTCCATAATAAAATGGATTCCCATTCCAATATACATTATGTCTTTTACATAGCCTGTCTGAAGTGTTTCGCGGAGTTCCTGGTGGTTCAAAAGAATGGAGTCTGGGTCATGCGAAACCACAACTAGATTTCCAAACTATGAATCTGCTAAATTCTCTAGACCACTTGAGCCCAAGATCCTCCAAAAATAATTGTGAGTCATTCTCTATGATGACCAAGGATCGGGTGGCCCACAATGTTCATGGCCAAGACAACATACGAGAGATGCCCCACACTATAGATGGTAGCATGTCATGGGGGGAACATCTCATAACTGAGACTATGGCCAACAAGTTGCTACAGAAGAGGCCTCCTCCAGCTAAGGAAACCCTTTGCACAGAGGAATATGAGGGACGAAAACTATGGCTTAAACTATGGAGGATGCAATCCCCCATTGGTAAGTGCTTTTGTTTAATGCCTACTTTGTTATTTTCTGCTATGCTATGCTATGCTAAGTAGCATATCGTAGCGTAGCACCTGCCTTAAGCTAACTTGTTTTGAGTTAATGCAAACACGTTTCCTAACTACCAAAAGAAGAAGAGGAAGAAGAAGAAGGTGATGAAGAGGTGTCGGCCCCTAAGGTGGGGACGACAATAAATACACAGAGGCCCTAGTCTCAAAGAGAAGGGCCTCGGTCAAAGTGAAGGGAGCTCCTACTGCTAAGGTAGGGGCTCTTGTCATTAGGGAGAATCCTTCTACTAACGAAGAAGAATATCTCTTGAATAAAAAAGACATTGGTATCCTAAAAGGAAAGTCACCAATGCATGAATAAAGGGTCCATAGGGACCCAGCAGGAACCTCTAGCTAGGCTACCACCATCATTTTGCATCAGCAAGAAGGAAGGTTGCAATTGGACATTGGTGAGTTTGGCAATATGTTTGACTTATCATGACTCATTTCAATTGTTGCTGACATGTTTAGTTACATGATAGGTACCACCATTCATGCTACAAGACCTTCTTTGATTCACATGGAATCATGGACTAAGGTCCCCAACAAGTTTACATACATGTAGGTAATTGTTGATGACATGATCAACTATCTTCAGCAGGTGGACCCTGAAGTGGGTAAGTAGTAGTATTAGGTATTCTCGTGTTTTTGTGTTAGAACTTCTTGAGTTTGCTACTTTTTCTATACTAATGCGACTAGTATGCTCTTCATGTCATGGAAGCCTCTCAACTTAGATGGAACTTGGTGCGACCTTGGAAAGTCGATGTTATGCCCACACTCCTGCCTGAAGTGACTGAGGTGTCTCATCATGCATACAACAAGGCTTGCAAATGCACTTTGCACTTGGCATGCTTCCTATGGGAGTATAAGTGTGTCAAAGAGGACCTATGGAAATGAGTCCAGAAAGCTGAGCAAGAGAGGGCCAAATTCAATGCCAAGGTGGAGGATCTCAAGTCAAGGAATGAATTCCTCATAGCCCATGACACTAATAATGACTGGTGCACGGCTGTGATAGATTACACTAGGTTTTGGATAGTTGCACATCAGAATGTTGAGGCCACTTGCAAAATAATAGAGTAGCAGATGCAAATAGACCTTTTATTCTAGAAGTGTCAGGATTTGAAATACGTTAGCACCAAGGTTTACGAATGGAGGCAATTCCAGAAAATCCATAAACATATGTATAAACTAGAACATGCCACCTATCGTAAGCTATACAAAGATGTTGTTGTGGATTTTTTTATGTATAAAGTATTCATAAATGCTATTGATGCTTTCAAGGCCTATGCTAAATTCAAAGAGTAGGTAAAGGTCACAAAATCTCCTAACTGGAAAGTGGACCTTCCAACAGGAGAAATCGCGACTATCTCCTTTTCCCCGAGACCACCAAGGTGGACAACCATCGAAAGGGAGAGATCTACTATAAATGCTAAAAAAAGCAACAAGTGTTGGGTGGACATCACAGCAGAAGAGGTCTGGCATTGCCTTGGGCTTGGTTTAGATCGGATACCCTTTGAGGTAGATGCAGGTCCATCCCAAGTTGGTTGCTCTCTATTGCGTTAATGCTTATGCTTTGTTGTAGCTTGTGTGTGTTGCTTTAGCTGACTACTTCATTCCTACGACGCAAGCTCTAGATGAGGGCTCAAGGCCCATAGAGGGAGGGAATGAAGAATGAGCTAAGGACAACGTAGGGGAAGGTGATGCAAAGGGAAATGATGCAAAAGTGGATGTTGAAGATGATGCAAATAGGGACAACCCATGACAATATGGTTTTTTTTTTTTGAAATTTTGAACTTTTTGGAAATCTTGCAAACATTGTCTAAGAGACTAGAATTTTGAATAAAGATATGAATTGGTTCTCATGCTAACTTGTGCTTTGTGTATGTGCTGAATGTGATGCTAAACTCCTTCTCTTTTGCACTAGTTTTATGCCATTTCAGGCCTTTGCATAAATGCACATTGCTATTTTTAGGTCGTTTCGGGCCATTGCTAGTTTTAGGCCATTTTGGGCCATTGCGTAAATGCACATTGCTAGTTTTAGGCCATTTGGAGCTATTATTAGTTTTAGCCCATTTCAGGCCACTGGGTAAATGCACATTGCTAGTTTTAGGTCATTTGGTCCATTGTTAGTTTTAGGCCATTTTGGGCCACTACGTAAATGCACATTGCTAGTTTTAGCCCATTTCGGGTCATTGCATAAACGCACAAGGGTGATGCATGGGCAGGAAGTAGTGGGGTTGCTATGCTAGGCATAGCTACTTCTTGATCTAATGTGGGTTGAGTGAAACATAAGGCAGGGGCACTTTTCCAAAGCCTTTGTTTACATCGTTACCCCCTACTTGGGACAACAACTCAGCCCATGTGTTTTTGCTTTGGTGATCAGCATGTTGAGCTAATCCCTTTGCTAGATGGACAGTGTGGGTTGAAATAGGTACTTAATTCTTAAAATTCATGATCTCTAAGCCTTGTTCCATACCTACATTGTGGATTGCTTGCATTGCTACCTCATCACCATGGATCACCACCTCTTTACCTGTGTAAGGAAAGTGGATCTCCTGGTGTATAGCTGAGGAGATAGCCCTAAGCTGTGCTAACCATGATCTCCCTAGGATCAAGTTAAACCCAGGAATTTCCTTGAGCATGATGAATTTTGAGTTTGTGGGTAATTGGTCTACTACTGTGAAGTCTATGTGGACAATGCCCTTCACCATGACCCACACCCCATTGAACGACCTTAAGCATGACTGTACCATTTGAAATCGTCAATGTAAGGCTAGAATGAAACAAACACTAGGAGATCCTCAGAAGAAATACAAAAGATCCTACCTTCGCTTGAGGGTAAGTTGGAATGGACGAAGGTAGAGTGCCTTGAATGGTCCACACGCAGATCAAATGAGGACTTCCCCAACGTACACACTTTGCAATGTGTTGGGTTATATGTAAATGATGCACATTAAATGTAAACCGTAACGTAAACAGGCATAATAACGTAAACAGGAATGTAAACGTAAACTAGAAAAACAAAGAAAACTGTAATAAATCTAGGAAAAATGTAAACAATTTTGTATTGAAAAATGATTACAGTGTGCACTGGTCAAAGTGCAGTTGTGGATTGATCACAAGGCGGACGTTTAGCCCCAATGGGTGATGATGGGTGCTGGAAGATGCAAGTTTTGGGTTGTAGGGAAATGCAACATCCAAGGCTAATGCCCAACATATAGAGGTTGATGCCCAGATTTTCTAAGTATCTCAAATTCTTATTTTTGTCTCTATTTGTAAAAATTGTGAACCTGGATCTAGTGAAAAATCAGGGTTTTATGAGATTGTAGGTGTTAGATTTGTATCTATAAGGAGATGAGTGGCTATGAGGTGAGAAAATTTTAGATTTGGAGATAGGTGGTGTGTTGACCAAGTGCAGGATACATCACAACTATATAGTGTGTAGCATACACGCTAGCATATGAACGCCCAACGTATAGGCTTGGAGTGCTCAAGAAACTCAAAATTTGTATGTTACAACAAGAATGATGCTTCTAGCTTCTGGATCCATGCTCTAGCTTGCTATTTTTGGCCTTAGCATGTCTTGAAATGCTCTGGTATGTGTTGGTATCCATGTACAGCGTTCAGCATATGAGATTGGGCATCTAGCATGTGTATGCTTGCGTATACGCTCCATACGCTAGCCTATACGCTTCATACGCTAGCCAGCGTATGGACCATAAATGATGAATTTTGGACAAAATTTTGACCTCCAAAGTTAATTTTTACTATATATCTACATGGCTGATGTCCTGAGGATGCTGTATGTCAAATTTGAGGCACGTTTTCCCTGATTTGATGTTGTTTTGAAGGACTTTGTGGGGTTGCTGTTGGGCTATATGCTAGCCAGCATCAACCTTAGCGTACACCTCATGAACTACCATGTTTGATGTCTAGATCTATATACTAGTGCTTTTCCCTTGATGCCTGAGTGTTGTTGATCCTCCAAGGTGTCTATATGCCAATTTTAACTTCATTTTGATGCAATTCTGGGCCTGTTTTAGTGGTGTACGCTAAGCTATATGTTAGCCAGCGTCTACCAATGTGTGCTCAACGTATATAGGTGAAAATGGCTCATTGGAAGCCCAAATATGAACTTTTTAAAGCTGGTGACCTTGTAGGATTATTTTCCATGTCCTGAGGATCAATTCTAGGTTGAAAACTTGCCCAAAAGTGCCTAATTTTCCCCGTTCATGGTGGTGTACGCTGAGCTATACGTTGGCCAACGTATACCAAGGTGTACCTAGTGTACATACATGAAAATGCATCATTTCAAGGTCAAAACTTGATCTTTGGGAGCCAGTGATGATGCTCAATAGTTTTCCTACCTCCAAGAGTTGATTTGATGTCAAAATCTTACTCTGTAATGCCCATTTTGGGCCCTCTTTGATGGTATACGTTGGGCTATACGCTAGAATGGCATCATTTAGGACCCAAAATTGAATTTTCAAGAGGTCAAGAGCTATTGGGGATCTTGGGGAAGGTCATGGGAGGTCCATATGCTCAATTCTAGAATGTTTTGACTCATTTCTGGGGCTCAAAAGTTGCCATACACTAGTCTATACGCCGGCCAACGCACAACCTAGTGTGAACAGAGTATACTTAGTCAAAACCAAGTATTTTGAACCCAAAACTTGAAATTCCTGATGCTAGATGCTAATGTAATCACTTGTGGATCCTAGGGAACTTTTTCCTTTTCAGTTATGCTCCATTCAATGTTTTTTTGATGATCTAGGGCTTGGTCATGCTGAGAGTCATCATGACTTAGCTCTATTTTCTATTTGAAAGTGCTAACCAAAATTTTGTGGTGTTTTCATTGGCCCCTATTTGTTGATGCCTAGAGGAATCAACCTAAGAGGCATCGATAAATAAGTACAAAACACCGCAAGTAACTTGGTAGTCAACATTGTCCTTAGGCACTTGGCTAGGTGTCGTCACATCATTTTCAAAGTACATGGGAGTAGAAAATAAGGTTTTGAGATGGGTAGGAAGGATGTTTGCAATTGTAAGATTGGGAATTGATCAAAGGATTGTGTTGGTGTGGGAGAGGAGTGTTCCTCTATGCTAGCGACTCATGTTGGTTTTTGTCGATAGCCAGTATTTGGCAGACTTGGAACCACAGCATGGGGTGTGCGTCCTTTGGAGGAACAAGACTCTCGTATTAGGTTTAAGAGAATTTTTTGTCACAACCAAAGCCACACAATGAGGTGATACATTCTTTGGAGAAATAGGACCCTTGTGGAGTGTCTAAGGAAACCCATTGTCCGATAGCCAAAGCCACGTAGTGAGGTGAAACATGATGGTATGAGGCACGAACGGTTCTTTCCAAGAAAACTGCCTTCTCACCTGGGGCTTGTATGGGAAGTGTTGAGGGTATTGTGGTTCATTTTGCTCTTTGCTCTTTGATCTTTTCTTTTTCTTTTTCTTTTTTCTTTTTTTTTTATTTTTGAAAAGAGCTTCCTTTGAATTTTACACTCATGCTCATGTGTCATGTTGTGTGTTGCAACTAGAGAATGTCGCAACATGCAATAGTGTGCACAAAGTTTTCAACTGTACTAGATGTATCTAGGAAGTATAACTGGGTAGGAAAGGGAACGAGAGTGCTGGGGAAATGGAAAATGTATCAAGAAGTAAGAATGTACTTTTGAACAGATTGATTAACTTGGTTTCATGCTTTAGAAACAATGTGGCACCTTGTCACCGTGATGAAGTGTATCTGTGTATGAGTACCATTGGGTGTCATCCTACAAACACAACTTTAAGAAGATAGGAAAACCACAAGTGAATGAGTTAGCAAACACTTTAGACACAAATGTGAACGATGCAAATGGAGGCACCATGTGAAACTTAAGGTAAAAAAAATGAGCAGCAATAGTATTGTCAGAGCTAATGTGATGAATGAAGTGATAGGCGTTGATGAAGAAATGTCATGAATTACAATAGCAAATGAATGTGCCAGAGATGATCTAACTAGTTTATAGTCTTAGCAGACTGTCATGGGTTAGTTTTACATCATAACCCATTGGACATTGCCAGTTTATCATCGTAGTGGATGGTGCGATGCTAGTTTATAGTCATGGTAGACTATGAAGAGGCAAGCTAGTTTATAGTCTTAGTGGACTTTGGTGAACAAAACTATGGTAGTTTAATGTCATATTGGATGCTCTATGGTATTAGTTTTAGGTCATGATGCCAGGACCACTCTGTGGTGTTAGTTTTGAGTCATAAACTAGGACATTCAGTGGTATCAGTTTACCGTCATGATGCTAGGATGATAGTGTGCATTATGAGTGTGGTGGATGATGTCAGTTTACCGTCATGACTCCAGGACGAATGCATACCTGAGTGACTTCAAATGTAGAATAGCTTGAGGTACAAATGATTCATTGGATGTGTAAGCTCGTTTCCATCCATGTCTACTAATTTGAATGCTCTATTATCATACGCATTTGATGACCAAGTACAGCCCTTCCCAGTTGGTTGAGAATTTGTCCAGGTGTTCATGGACTACCTTAAGTACAAGGTCACCTTCTTTGATCAGGCACTTAATTTCATGCTGATGGCACTATTGTTGTTGCTTCTAGTACCACTCAATTTGATCTAATGCATGCGTGTGTTTCTCCTCCATCGAATCCAAGTCAACAATGCACGAGTCATTATTTTAACCTTCATCAAGGAGTTTGGAGAGTGTGATCCTCAAGGATGGTACCTGCAACTCCAAAGGTAAAATAGCTTCTGAACCATAAACAAGACTATATGGTGTTTTACCTATGGATGTCCTGTGCATTGTTCTATATGCCCATAGTGCGTAAACTATCTGCTCTTTCCATCTTTGTTTGCTTTGATGAAGCATTTTCTTGAGCACCATGATGACAATTTTATTTGTGGCTTCTGCTTGTCCATTTCTTTGAGGATAATATGGAGAAGAGAATGATTTTTTAATGCCTACGTTGTCACAAAAGGTTTTTTTTTCAACACTACTGAATTGTGGCCCGTTGTCAGTAATGATGGTCATTGGGATGCCAAAACGGGTCACAATGTTTTCAAGGATAAAGTTACATACTTGTTTCGATGCGTTCTTCCTAAGAGGAATAACTTCTACCCATTTCATGAAGTATTTATTCATGGTTATGATGAAGCTATGCCTTGCTAAAGATGGGGGAGTTATTGGCCCAATGATGTCTAACCCCCACTTCTGGAACAACCATGTGATTTGAGCCGTATGCAACTCATTGGGTGGAACATGTATAAGATTACCATGCTTTTGACACATATCGCATATTTTAATCTTGGAGAAGTAGTCATAATCCATGTGTGGTCAATAGTACCCTAAAAAATCTTATTTTGGTTGCCATTTCTTTGGGTGCTATGTGCCCTCTGCAAAGTCCCTCATGAACTTGCTCCATGACAATTTCGCCATCAGTGCTACTAACACATACCATCAAAAATTCCTTCATCGGATCTACGACATAACGTATCCCCTACTAGTGTATACTACCAAGAGCATTTTCACACCACAACCTTCTGAGCATTTTTTAGATGTTGAGGTGGTTCACCATGTAGAAGGTACTCCTTTATGTCATCGTACCATTCTACGGCGTGTGTTGTGCTAATGGATACTATGGGAAGTTCATCTAAGGCATCAGTTATGGGCTTTTTATAGCTCATGATGGAACTAAGTAACGCATGAAACATGTACAGTGAGATTTTTAGAGCTAACGTGGCTAGTGCATCTGTGATGGTATTATCGTTTCGAGAAACATGTTGCACCTCTTTTTTTGTAAATTATTTTAGCAAGTGTTTTATCAGGTCACAGTATGGTTGTAAGTGTAGAGCTTTACATGCATATACATCTGTGACCTAGTTAATGACCAATTGTGAATCGCCTTGAACTACGATTTGTGTGATTCCTGAAGCTAGTGCTATGATGTGACCTCTAAGGAGACCTTTGTACTCTACCGCATTGTTAGTACTAGGAAAGTTTAAATGATAGGCAAAGGGTCAGATCTCCGCAGAGGGATATGTGATAACTGTCGCAGCACTTCCTCCTCGAGAGGTGGATGCTCCATTGAAGTTTAGGATAGCATCATAGTCATTAGACACTATTCCTATTGCACTTATGTTTTTGTTTGGAAAATCTAGATTAATCGTTGCTTGATCCTGTGTTGGTGATGCGGTCATCTAATTGACTATTTCCTGACCTTTAATGGATGATTGCACTATGTAGTGTAGATCAAACTTAGCAATCATTACTTTCCATCGAGCTATCTTTCTTGATTCGTACATGTTGTTTGTGATAGCTTTGAGTATGTTGTCCTTAAAAATTATGTTGACTTGGTTACGAAAGAGATAATGTTGTTACTTCTTTAAAGAGAAGATGAGGACTAGACATGACCTCTCCACATCACTATAACATTGTTCGTAGGCTACTAATGTGTGGCTCAAGTAGTAGATAGGGATTTCGATTCCATCATTGTGCTTCTGAAAAAGCATAGATGCAATGGATGAGTCAGATGTTGCAAGGTAGATATAGAATGGTTTATTGTTTTATGGAGGATAAACTGTTGGTAGTTGAGCTAGTGTCATTTTAATGTTGTCGAAGGCTTCTTGGCACTGTGGAGTCCATTCAAAATGGACATTCTTATGCAATAGATGTTGCATAGGGCTCAGCTTGTCTATTAGTTTCTCTATGAATTGTCTAATGAATTGTAATCTACCTTGTAGACCATGAAGTTTGTAAGGTTGCTAGGTGGTTTTAAGTTTTTTATGGCCTTAACCTTATCGAGGTCTACTCGTATCCCTACTTCCAAGACTATGAACCTAAGCATTTTTCCTGTTTTCACTCCAAAGACACATTTCTTTGGGTCAAGTCTTAGATCATATTTTAAACAACGCTTTAGTACCAAGTCAAGATCTTGTACATGTTGCTCTAATATTTTTGATTTAACCACGATGTCATCTACATAGTCATTGAGCGAGTTGAATATATAATCACTAAAGATAAATGTCATTGCTCTCTGATATGTAGCACTGGCATTCTTGAAGTCGAATGACATCATCGTGTAGCAAAAAGTACCCCATGATGTCACAAAGGTCATCCTAAGCTAATGTTCAGGGTTAATCCAAATCTGGTTACATCCCAAAAATCCATCCATAAAAGATAACAAGGCATGTCCAGTAGTTGAGTCAATAAGTTGATCAATGCTAGGTAGGGGGAAATCATCTTTTAAGGTTTCAATGTTGAGGCCTCAAAAATCAATGCATAAGAGAATGCTTTCATTCTTCTTTAGGACAATGACCATGTTGGAAACCCAGTTAGTGTAGTCAACAACCCAAATGAAACCAGCTTGATAAAGCTTGGTGATCTCATTGCGAAATATGAATGGTACCTCAGGCTTGACCTTACATGCTTTTTGTTTCATTGGTCTTAAATTCAGATCGAGTATGATGTTGTACTGAATTATCCAAGGGTCTAGCCTAGGAATGTCATTGTAAGACCAAGTGAATGCTTTCATGTTGTCTTTAAGCACATGTGCTGTGTCATTGGCAAGTTGTGGGCTCAATAATGTACTTAGTTTTAGGATTTTAACTTTGCCATCGAACATAGTTATGGGGACTTCAACTAAGGGGTCTTTGGTAATGTTATCAATTTCTAGGTCTAAAGCCTTGGTCATTCCTTCAAAGAAATCTAGCATTTGTTGAGTTGATGCCACAAAAGTGTCGTATGTTGTTGAGTCTAAGTCAATGGAATCTATGTTGATTTCTCGTGTAATTGTTCCGTGTGGTCCATTGATTGACAATGGTAAGAATAGTTTCTTGCTATCCATGGTGTTTGCTCATGCCAATAAATAGTGTGCAATGTCAACAAGGTGGTTTTGCTATTTTTCTCATTTAAGTAATTTATACGTTTAAACATGACTAAGGCATGCAATGGTAGTTTATCGTCATACCCAGATGCATGGCAGTTGAAGGCCATACCTAGTCGTCATGATTTCTTGATGATTTTTTGTTTTATTTTCAATCCATATTTATGTTTAACTTTAGAGACATGTGGTTAGGGCATGTGTTAATATACTTTTTTGTTTTTTTTTTCCTAAATTTAAGCAAAAGTGGTCGAGAGAAAGGTGGGGGTGGTGAGTAGCTATGTACTATATATATATTTTTTATTTTTTATTTTATCATTTGATGAAGTGAAGGGGGTCAACGTTCTTAGAATTAGGGGGCAACATTGTATATTTTATTTTATTTACTTTATTTTTTTATTTTTTTGGTGGGCTTATGTCCTATGGGGTTAGCATTATACAAGGAGTCAACGTGGGTACAACTCTTACATAAGTTTAACTTTTTAATTTTTTGTCCTTAGTAAGGCGTTTAGCCTGCCAATAATAAGGGGCAACGTGGTATACTTTATTCTTTATTTTGTTATTTTTATTATTATATTTTTTTGTTTTTAAGAGCTTGGGCGCTTCACGTGACCAGGGGTCAGTGTAAAGCATATATGTGGTTAAAATTAACTCAAATATGTGGTAAAATTAACTAAAAATTTACATAATGAAATATGAAAATTATTGGGGGGTATAAAAGGGGTAAACAGTGAAAATAGAGAAGTCATTGCTCTCATTTTACTCAGGGTCAACTAAACATCACTTGTTTCTATCAGCGTAAACCAAGTATCATCAACATAAACCACATGGTAGATCAAACAGAGACAGCGTATACCACACAGAGACAGCATGAACCAAGCAGAGTCAACATGAATCAAACAGAGCCAACGTGAACCAAAAAAAATCTAGAATGGTAGTGTGAATGCTTTGAACACCCTGATCTACACGTGGTTGATCCAGATCGGCAACTGTAACATTCAGATCTTCAACATGCAGAGTTAGATCTACAATCGTGGCACTCAGATCTGTGAGATCTGTGGCATTCTAGACTAGATCTACCACATCCAAAGCTAGATCTACATAGATCTGACTATGACCATTCAGATCTACTTACTAGCATCTAGATCTGATCCATAGCGTGTAAGACCTACAATGTACAAGATCTGCAACATCTGGAGAAGCATGGGCAAGGGCAAGCATGAGAAAAACAAAGGGAAAAAGGAGTCAACCTTAACATTCATAGAGGAAAGGGAGGAGATGTTCCAGCATCTTCCTCAACGAAGGATCCCTTCATGGAGCAGATCCATGCATCGGTACGCTTCCTTTATGGTCATTGATTCATGATTTTGTTGTTCTTTTTAGTTACTGTTTCGACATATACGGTGTGAACATCCACGTGCAGCATGTGCATGTGCAACGTGTGTCCAGGACAGTGTGTGTGTGTGTGCAGCGTGTGCATTCTGGGCATTTATAGTGTTTGTTAGAAATAGGGTCTATTTTAGCATGGATTTTGTGTTGAATCTACCTTCATCGTATTCCTTTGTTGCCAGTGTCTGTTTTTCCATGGCATGTAGATTTTTGATGTGTTTGGTGATGGTCAACGTATAGATGTTGTATTGTCAGCATGTAGGATCTGGATGGATAGCATACAATCTTTATGGATGTCATATTTTCTAAGTGTAGGTTAGGTAGCATATACATACATAAGAAAAAATTTTCTAACTATGGAACATGTGAACTAGTGTGCGTAACAAAAATTTTCGAAGTGTTATACATAAAGTTAAGTGTTATGCAAACTGTGTTAATGTTAACTGTTGATCATGGTTTATCTGCACGATATATCCACTGGGGTCTTATTTTGTATGTTTGTGATATGAGTTGATTTATACATTTATATGGAAGTGTCATGTGTTCTATGTACCTTAGGTGGTGTGGTGTAAGTTTATCATCTTAACTCTAGGACGGATGGCAGTTTAAGACCTTACTAGGCCATATGTTTCATGTGTTTTGATGTTTGTCTTCTTTTTTATTCATTTATGTTTGTGTACTTACCATGGATTTTTGCTTATGCACAGGGGACTTAAACCCTTCTTGTTGGTTATAGAGCTTATGGGAGTGCTCACATGGTTTGGTGTTGTGCAACCTGATGCTCCTCCACATGACATGACGATCATGTCAGAAGCGTTATGGTTCCGTTTCTTAGCCTTCATCTTGCAATACTTTAGTGTTGTGATATGATCTCATTTAAGTGAACAGTTGGCACGAAGTGTTATTGAGACCATATTACCTGGCTCATCTAATGAGATATTAGTTTTCATGGTTAATATAAATGAGGGGCTGTTCAATATTGGGAATGGTCTCGTTGAAGGACCTCAATCTACTCGTCCCTTAACCCGTGTGTGGGACTTACCCTCATGCAGCCATTATAACATAAATAGCACTCTCTTTCTAGCTTTCCACGCACACACATTATTCCAAAACATACCTAGAATAGTATATTGAATGGATAGGTAAGCTTGTTTGATTTATCCTCGTTTCTTGTTTTAATGCTATTCTTTTGTTTATGTAAGATGATTGCTTTCTCACAAGTCCCGATTCAATGCGAATGGACAACACGAAAATGATGATGAACTTACCTTGACATGTACTGCCTTGGAGGGTCTTATGTAGGGCCCCACTCTTCATGGTGTTGTATTAGCTCAAACCAAGGGTGTTATCGTCCATTACCATTGTAAATTATCTAGGTCATTTGAGCGATGTGAGGCTCAGGGATGGCTACATGCGGATTGGTCTCATAATGGTCCAGTATTTCTTGAAGATGTTGGTATGGATCCAAACATGCCTAATCCATTTAGTGGTGGTAAGTGATGATTTTTAATACCTTATATTTGTCTTTGTTCCCCATCATTAAGCATGTTATTGATCATTTCATTTAACCTCTTTTCACAGTGCATGTTACCCCTGATGGAGCTGTCATCATAACTGGCCGCACCGAGGGTACTTTACACATGAAGTTTAGGGAGACGGAGGATGCTCAAAGATGGTTGCATGATAAGGCATCTAACCATGTCATCACTTATCTAACTGATGTGGGTCTAATGAATCTCTTTACTACTTTGACTCCCAGCATTCCTATGATCGAGATGGTTTCCATTGTTGATTTATTCAATGATGCGGTTACCAATTTAGCACACAAGTCTGGGGGTAAAGGTTGTTTTCCACCTGACTGCAGAGTTCTTCTCAGATCTCTTTGGTGTGCCAGCAGATGGTGCTAAAATTACTATAAAAAAAGAAACTAAAGAGAGCTGTATAATTAAGGAATTAGAGGAATGGCTAGGTATAAGGAAAGGTTCTAATGGCTTCCCCATGCAAGGTAACACCAAAGTGACAGAAGTTAATGAATTGTACCCATTGTTTAGAGCACATGCATTCCCTAAATCTCTCTCCCAAGTAAGAACATTTGGATTAGAACCTATATGTATTATGCATTTAGTTCTAGAGACTAGGATGTGTTTCAACTGGGCACAGTTCTTGCTTCCATAGGGAGACTATTAGATTACATGTGAATGTGGAGGCACAATCCCATTTTACGTTTGCATTCTTCATGGGTTACTTTCATAGACTAGCCAAGTTTCTAGTAGTCTACGTAGGTAATGAGTATATGTTAAGGGATCGTGCATAGTTTTCTTGCCCATGGATACAGCACTTATTCAATGTCACATGATCTCAAGATCCTCCCAAGTGTATAGAGGAATCAGCCTCTGTTACAACCGGAGATACAACTAATGCTTCCCACCATACATGTGATAGTTTAGGATTGGAACCAGCTAGTGTGCCTTACTATGCTAGGAGAGCTGGTCAAGTCATTAAGGAAACAATCGGGACGGTGAAATCTAAAGTTCAGAGATCTAAGCACCCAAGGAAACCTGCACTCGAAGTTAATCCACCATAGATAAAGCGTATAAGGTTCAAGGCGTTCAAACGTGGTAAGTGTTTTATGATTTATTATTATTATTATTATTATTATTATTATTATTATTGGTTTTACTTTTGTGTTTATTGGTGTTATATTAATTGTGAACTTATAAATATTATCTGAAGCAACTCTTGAGAGAAGAAGGGAAGAAATAGCTCCGATTATGGAGGTAGAGGAGATCCCCACTGATCAAGGTGAGGAAGACGCTTGTGTTGATGAGGTTGAGGAGACCCACATCTCTACAGAGGAACATATGGAAGAACGTATAGAAGAACGTATGGACAAGAACCTCACTGGTGATCAAGATGGTGAGAATGAGAATATGGGTAGCTTCTTTGAGGGGAGTTTACATCTTGGTGATTCACTGAAGCTGGATGACCAAGGAATATTTGGTATGTTTTATTGATTCATTCTATGTTTTCTTGGTTTATTCTTTTCTTTTTAGTTTTTTTATGACTTTATATATTTTTTTGTTGCAAGACTTAGGTGCTAAAACCATGGAGGCCTCTAGTGTTTGAATGAAATTACCTATGTTAAAAACACTTGTTGAAACAGTAACCACAGTCGGTCTGTCATCTCCAGATGAACCTGAAACTTGGATGAAGATGCCAAACAAAATGGATTTTTTTAAGGGCATAGTGAATGAAGTGGTTAATCGTATTCAAGAGGCTAATCCTCAGCTGGGTACTTACATTAAATACTTTGAGTTTCTCCATTTTCTTTGTTTGTTTTAATATTGGATTGACTAAGTCATGTTTCTTGTATTGATAGGGGTGAAGCTTAAATGGGACCCATATGAGGCAACCCATATTGATGGCCTACCTGAACTTCCTCCAGAGATTGAACAAGTCCCAAGGAAGAACTATGATGTGGTCGCAGGATGCATAGTACAAAACACTAGATCTCTTTGGACTTGTAGGCACTCAATTGAACAATGCTGGCTACAAGTTCAAATGGTCAAAAAGGAGAATGCCAAGCTAGCAGAAGAACAAAATGATTATAAGTCTCGCTATGATTTTGCAGCTGCTAGGTTGGCTGAGGATCACCTATGCTAGATACTAGAATGTATTGAATAGCACGGTAAAGGTGGCTTGGGAGCTAGCTGAACGCAAGGCTCAAATTGATTTTTTTTAATAGAAAATGCCAAGATTGGAAAGCCTTTGTGAGTAAGGTACGAAAGTGAGGTTAGGACAAAAAGGACCACAAATATTAGTACAAGAAGTAGCTAAAAGAAGAATCCATTGAGAAACATTGATTAGAAATGTTTGTGGAAGGTTTAGGTCTTCAATCCTCCTATAATAGATTCAAGAAATGCACTGAAGTGGAGGGATCCCCTAAAAGAACCATCACTACTGCTTCCAGGGAGGTATCTGTAGGTACATTTCCTCTTCAACATCCTTCCTGGATGGTAGTGGACAAGAGCAAAGTACTAGCCAATGTTGACTTAAGCCTTGAAGATATGGATTGGTCATCTATACTTGAAGAAGAAATTCTACATTGTATAGAATTTGACCTAAGGCCTTATTCTTCTATAAGTATTTTTCTTGCAACCTTTTGTTATTTTCTAGTTAATTAATTCTCTTTTTATTTGTTTACTAATTAGTTGTTTCTTTACAGGGTCACAATGAGTATGATGATGGTGGCCCTAGTAGAGTGGGACAAGATGATGCGGATGAGCTTGGGGATCAAGCCCCTCTTGGTGATGTTTAAGTTGACATATTATTATTAACAAATTTAATCATTTTGGGTTGTAATTTTGTGGACTATGTAAAGCATATGTATGAACATTGTTAAGATTTAATATTATAAACTTATACATTTTTTTGTTGTTTTTCCTTATATCTCCCTTTTTTTGTTGTTTAAGTTTTAAGTTTTTTTTCAGCTTTAATGACAGTTGTAAACAAAGGTGTAAAGATAAAATATTTTTTTTTGTTGATTTCTTATTTGATTCTTTGGAAATAAGGGTAACTGTGTGGCAAGAATAATATTATAAATGAAAAGTAAACATAATTATAATTTGTAAACTAAAGGCAAATCGAATTTGTAATGCAACACGTTCTAGTGTTAGGCCATTTCGGGCCCCATGCACTAGTTTAAGGCCATTTCGGACCATGCGTGTCAATTGAAAGTCATAACAGCCTATCGGGTCTACACTCTAGTTTTAGGCCATTTTGAGCCACAAGTAAATAAAATAGATTTGACCTGTTTTAGTGAATTTTCCAATTGATCGACCATTTCTAATCATGGCTAGTTTTATGTCATTGTGGACGTGATAGTTTAACGTCATTTCAAATGACTAGTAGTTTTACATCATTTCAAACATGTATGGGGAATGTCATCAATTTAGTAATTTTTGATTCTTCGTATTTTAACTTTAGGGGTAGGACTGATGGGTGTAATTCTGTATTCAGCATCTCCTTTGCTAATTACATTGAATGGTAATTCAAACTAGGAGACATCCAGGGGAATGGACTCTATGTCAGTTTGTTGTGATGTTCCTCTATTTTGTGAAATTTCTATGTTTGACAAAGTATGTACAGTTTGGGTGGTTTCCGCATCAAGTGAAGTTTCTTTTATTTCAGGAGGATCACGGTGTATGAGTTCGTTGTCACTTTGGTTTTCATTTGTTGCATCTTCTTACTTTAGTTGTTCAATGGTTGTGTCTTGTTTAGGCTTATTTAGAATATGGTCATTTTTAGGCTCTTCGAATTTAACTTCTGAGCCTTGGTTTGAGTTAGTGTGTGAAGAGATGGTGGATGTAGCTGCATCCCCGTGTATGATGATATCACCACCTTCATAAGGTAGATGGATCTCTTGATGTATGGGGGATGATACCTCTTTTAATTGGGCCAACCAAGGTCATCCGTAAGTTAAAACCAAGCATCTCATCAATGACCACAAACTCTATAGATGTGGGGAACCGGTCCCCTGCTATGAAATTCAAAGTGAGCATTCCTTTGACTACTATGCGTGACCCACTAAATGATTTCAGACATGTGGTGGAAGTCAATTTTATTTTCTCAATTATCCCTAACTGTTTGATGATGGGGTAAGGTACTAAGTTTGTAGTTGCTCTGTCATCTACGTGTACCCTATGTATTTTAAATTGGTTTACTTGTATTGTTATAAACATGGGTGTAGTGGTTTACTTCTCCAGTTTTTTCATCTATTTTGATGTCATTTTTATGGAAGCCTAATGATTTCAATTGTGACCTTTTAGGTGAAGACATTACTACATGGATTGAGGGTTTGTTTGTTGGTAAGTCTTCAGTGACAGGTGATGATATGTGACATGTATGCACCACGATATCGCGTACGCGATATCGTGGTCCACTGCCATATCTATAAATAAGAGGCGGTGCTCCCTTCATTTCCCAATCCTGGATAGAAGTAGCGAAGCTCTGGCAGTTTGAACATTCCAGAGATAGAATTTTTCCCGTGTACCCGTAGTAGGAGTCCTAGAGTGAACGGCTCTTTATTCGAGCAACTTGTAACTTGAACCCAAGTTGTGTACGGCAATAAAGATGAACTTAATTGGATAAACCTTGTAGTACATGGTTTCATTTATTTTTGTTTATTTACTACTTTCCTAGTGCGTTCAAGTACGACTTGATTACGAGAATCTATGGATGTGTACGGCTAATCAACGAATCGGCTGCCTGTCGCAACGCATGAGTACGACTTAACTACGAGCATTGGATTTCTTGGTAACCCAGTAGCGTATTCCAGGATCTGCGCTTGGTAATCCCAGTAGTAGTTCAATGTGTACGGCTAGTTGAGGAATCGGCTGCTCATTGCTAGGCTAGAACGTGTGATAAGTACGACTTAGTTACGAGCACCCACGGGTGTGTACGGTTAGCTAAGGAATCGGCTACTTATCACACTTAGGCTAAATAGGTGCCTCAGTATGACTACTTCGAGCACTTGCATGACGTGTGGTGATCCCAGTAACGGTTAGCGTTTGGTAAGCCACAGTTGCATAGTTCAGGGTGTGTCCGGTAAGTGGGAATGGATGCTAACACTAGTTAAGTTAGACTTAGGACATTAGTTAGAGTTAGCTTAGTTTCTCAACCCTTCTCTCATAAGCATAGGCGATAAACCTGAAAAACACCAAAAAATCACATACCTCAGAATTGCTTAATCATACACTTTGACACATACAAGCAAGCCTGGGAAGACAACGAACAATTAACCCCAAGTGTTTCTTGTGGCGTTAAGGCATTTAGTCTATGGAGTTCGACAGGATCGCGCGTGCACGCTCGTATTCATATGGTTGAGTGTAGGGGTGCCTCGCCACTCATCATTGGTGTCATTTCCGGGGACTAAGTGTTTTGTACACCAATTGAACATAAGGGATATCACTCACATCATTGTGAGCATCAACGAACCTTAGGGTTAATCAGTTAATCAAGAACAGAAATAATGGTGAAATTAGCACACCATTAGAAATGGCTTCTTCTCATGCAATCAACTCACCGAAGGACAATACAGGAGATAGTCAGCATCATACGCATAACCGAAATCAACCATGTCCTCAACAATCTAAGGTCGCATATACTCATCCTGATGAGTATGTGCCAGATTTTACTTTTGTTTTCCATCAAGATGAGCAACTGCGGTGGAGGGATATGCAAGGTAACATCGTGTTACCCCCAGATCGCTCTACTCCTAACATGCTTTTCCATGCCTTAGCATAGATTGGCATGCAAGAGCTTCTTGCTGAATACGTTTTGGGAGATTATGACACAAGGGATTATCATCCCACAAATGCCCAACGTATTTGGGATGCAAGGCAAGAGAGCCAACATTCACTATTGAAGGGCAAGGTTCCCCATGTTATTAGTGAAGTAGGAGACAAGGAACCCCTCACAATGGGTTTCTTAGAAGATGATGTTCCTCCTCCTCACCCTAGTGAAGAGGTAAGGCATCAGAGCCTAAGATCAATGGTACATATTCCAGACTCTGATCCCCGTGAGCACCATTTATTCACGGTAGGAACAATCACTCACACTAATGACAAACAGCTGGATCATCACAACAATCAGGGCTGAAGCAGCCGAAGAGAAGGTAAGAAACATTGTCACGGTGATGGATCCCCTTCTTCTTCTCCTTCATCTCATCATTCACACTCTCCTTCCACATCTAGGCGCAGCCACCATGAGCATAATGAGGGGAATGAAAGTAAAAGAGATGAAATGCCTCGACAAGAAGGTCGAGAGGAGTTAGGACAAGGACAAGGACGTAGGGAGCCTAGGGAACCACCACGAAGACATCATAGACGTCATGAAAGAGATGATCATGATGAGCCCCTACTCGCAACCTGAAGCATGCTTGACATAACAGAGGCAGTTAGGATTCCCACAAGGCACTTAAAGGATAGTCGGATCAAGCGGTTAGACATGAACAACATCCCACGATTTGAAGGGGGATACAATGCTGACCTGCAAAATCATTTATAGGCATTCCACGATGCCTGTGCCTTGTAGAACATTGATAGTGTGTGGCAGAAGCTTAAGTTGTTCCCACAGACACTCATCAAAGTAGCAGAGAGCTGGTACCAGTCCTTAGAACCAGAATCCATCAGGAGGTGGAGTACGATGCTTGAATTGTTCAACAACAAATATCAAACGTACCCTAGAGTGTCCAATCTGCGTAAGCAGATCCAAGGCTGGAAACCAAGTACTTATGAATCCTCGGATGCTGCCATGGCCCACTACTACACACTGCTACATCGTTTCCCAAGCCATGGGTACACTAAGTGGGATCAACTTCGCCACATCATGGATGGGCTACGAAATGAAACGAGACGAACTCTTGGGACTTACGTCCAAGGGAGACTTTCCCAACTAAGAGCCCATGAAGTTGAAAGCTTGTTGGAAAAAGTAGCATAAGAAGAAGATGAGCTACAGAAGAGAGAAAGTGCAGAGGAATACAACCATGATCCCTCCCTTCACAAGAAGGGAGTGAAATTTTGTGATGAGTAGGATGACTCACCACTCAAAGAGTTGGTGAACCAGAAAACCGTGCTGATCCAAAAGTTAACAATCGAGGTATCGGCTAGGGTAGACCAAATGTGGGATTCCTTAGACTCACGAATAGAAACAGTTCTGAAAATCGTAGAAGAGTCTAAGGTTGAGCAAAGTAGTGACAAAGGAAAAAACATGCAGAGAAACTTTAACCCTGCACATAACAAGGGTAAGGGAAAAATTCCTATNCTTACCCACAAGGTAACCCAAGGCAGTTCCACCAACCATTGACGTATTATCCAAGTGGAATGCCTCCACAGCCCATTGGACAACATCAGCAGTGGCAATACCCACAGTCATGGGGGATGCCACCACCAACACATCAATACCCTTACCGGCAGTCTGATCCTTACGGTTGTTATGCGCAGCAGCCAGTTTCTCCAGGTGATTCAATGGGTCACACTACCCCCCAACATCACTACCAAGCTTGGGAGTACTTCAGAAGGACTCCTTACCCTCCGAGAGACATCTCACATTCCGTCCATCCTCTAACTCCACCTGCACCTCTTCCTCAAGTAGTTCCCGTAACACCTCCTACTCCAACAATGCAAGGGGAACTTCCTCCTCAACCGTAGCAACGTCACGCTGCGAGAGCTGTAAATATCCAACCGAGTACTAGTTCTAGCGACAACTGTACAAAGAAGAGATTCTTTTTTAGAATTAGGAGCCTAGACAAACTCTCGCAACAACAAGCGGATGAGGCTATGTACATGCCTTCACCATCTAACACTTCAGAGCACCCTTCAGTCAAAAGGAGTGTAACGCATACGGTTATGTTAACACATACCGTAACTAACTGGATCAAGGTAGGCCACCTTCCCAGGAAATTAACTGACCCTAGAAGTCCCTTTATCTATTTGCAGATCGCTAGAAATGCACCACATTGGGCTCTTCTTGGCTTAGGTTCCGGAGTCAACTTAATTTCACGAAAGATGTATCATGCTTGAACCCTGCCACAACTTAAGAAGAGTAACATCCAGCTGGAGCTGGCAGACCAGTCCATCACCATTCCCTTGGGATTAGTGGAGGATGTTATTACCACTGTATGTGGTTGGTCCTACCCAGCTGACTTTCTAGTGATCGAAGTAAACAACAAAGAAGGGGACTTCCCAATCATAATGGGAAGGGCATGGCTAAGCACAGTAGACGCATGCCTTAGGATCCGTGATCTTTCCTTGGGAATCTCCAAGATCAACAAATGTGGAAAGATAGAGAAGAGGATAGTTCCATGCATCACATACATTGATTCATCGGGTGATGACATGGAGGAAATGTCTCCATGTAACAAGTGTTCCCAAGAAACTCTACAACAAGGATGCCTATATGTAGCAACCACACAAGAACTAGTAGGCACCCCGTGGTTGATAGCTCCTCATAGGAGTAGACAAATATGCGTGGAATGAATTGAGGAAACTCATGCCAACAATCGTGGCATAGACATGTTGGAACGTGAGCATCGCCAGCTTCCACCCCTGAATCTAAGGCCATCATTTGGGAGAAGTTGGGCACTACTTAGAAATTCAAATAGGCGCTCACTTTTTCGAATCTCTCCCTTACAATTCAATCATGGGGGAGATGGCCACCTATGCTAATCATATGGGGCCCTCAGTTCTTTTTTAGTTTTTGTTTTACACATTTTTGTTTTTCACATTTTTATTTTACACGTTTTTGTTTTACAAATATCTTCAAATTTTCTAGTTTTTTTTTACAACATCGTTTTATTTTCTCCATTTTTTGTGTGTGTGTGTGTGTTATCCATCATGTAAATTCTTCACCCAATAAGTGTTCGGGCCAATGGGATGAATTATTTTTCATTGATTGCTAATGTTTGGTTTTTACCTTCAAGTTACATTGTTGATACTAAGGTATGTTCTTTTGATATGGCAGGCAATGAGACCACTTCATCCATCCATCCATCAAGTCTATGGTTTCCCTTGGCTTGGAAATGTACAGTTCCCTTCTAATAAGAACTTTAATGAACTGGTGACTGGGCATTTCTCAAACTAAGGAAGGAATCAAGGATTGCAAAGGATGTGACTTCAAGGGAACTTGATGTTTCTTGTGCTAGTCATTCACTTGGGTGCTTGGATGTTTTCTTCTTAGGTTTTCTTACCATTCCGATGTAACCCAATAATCGGAAGCTGAGGCAATAAAAATAAAGAAGTCTTTGCATGGTGTGGTCCCCATGCATAAAAACACAAAACACAAGAAAAAAGTGAGGATTCAAAGCACACCCCTTGGAGGAAATAAAAATTTGGGGCTACAAGCACTGGTTATGGAACCAAAGTGTTCCCTCTAACTAAGGCCCTTCTCACTTCCCATTCTCTTCGTTGTTTCGTCGTAATGGTGGTGGCTCCTTGCAAATGCATCCTTATTCTCCAAGTGGATGATTTAGCTGAATGCATTAATGCGAAGTCACTGAAAGTGGTTGGTTTGAGCCGGAGTTGGAATGAGATTCACCAAGTAACATTAATCATACAACACACAAGGGGCTGTACACCACCTTGTTCTTGGGATTCCATTTCACTTCTCTTCTTTCCATCCTTCTCTCCATTGTTCACCTCATTGTCGGTTGTATCATTAGTGTATATATTTTGGTTGATGCATTTTTTTCTTTTTGGTAAATTCTAGTGGTTAAGAATTTAAATCTTGTTCCAAAGGACATTCCCAGAGCCTATGGACTCTTTGAATGTGGGATTGTCAGGGCATTACGGGCATGAGCCTGCTTTGGGGAGGACCCACTGACATTCCTATTTGGAACTTTGGTTAATTTCTTTCCCTTAACGTTTTGCAATTAATTAACATTTTTTTTCATTTCCATCATTGACATCCACTTCACTGATGCCATAGTTGTCCCTTTTTCCCTATCTTTCTTACTCCTTTTTTCTTTCTCCATTCTCACGCTACCGGAGGTTCGCGATTAGTCATGGGGGTACGGGGCCTATTTTTTCAATTTTTATCCTAAGCCCCGAATTTTTTCGTTTCTTTTCCTAACCCCTACACCTTCGGTAGTCATCATCTACATTTTTCCAAATCCCTATCCGCCATACCACAACCTAGCCAATGGACTTACACCGTAGCAAGGTATAATTTACTTAACAATGCAATTACCCTTGCTAATATATGATTGTGTTGTGTGTGCAGATGGCGATTCAATAAACAATGGAATGGATCTAGAGCAAACACTTGGAATGGAGCAGCGCTAAAGCGGCTATGCAAGAAGTAGAAGGGATAATGCGCTTATGGATGGACAATGAAAGGCACAATCTAGGCATTGGCAGCAGCAAGACTTTTTTCTCTTCTTCTCTTCTATTCTCTCTCCTCTTTTCTCTCAGCTGCCAAATGTGGCCTGATGTCGTTGTAATAAGGTGTTCACCCTTGTTGTCATGAACACCAATTTTTGTCAAGTCTTGTAATAAAGATCCTTTTACATGTCATTCCATTAGTTCCATCTCCCCTAATAATCCCATACCTACCTGATATCATTGTAAGGAACTCGAGGACAAGTTTTCATTCAGTCATGGGGGTATGATGAGATGCGACATGCATGCACCGTGATATTGTGTACGTGATATCGTAGCCGCCGCGATATCGCGTCTTTCCTTGCGATATCGCGTACACAATATCGCGGTCCGCCGCCATATCTATAAATAAGAGGTGGCGATCCCTTCATTTCCCAATCTTGGATAGAAGTAGCGAAGCTCTAGCAGTTTGAACACTCCAGAGATAGAATTTTTCCCGTGTACCCGCAGTAGGAGTCCTAGAGTGAACGGCTCTTTATTCGAGAAACTTGTAACCTAAACCCAAGTTGTGTACAGCAATAAAGATGAACTTGATTGGATAAACCTTGTAGTACATGGTTTCATTTATTGTTGTTTATTTACTGCTTTCCTAGTGCATTCAAGTACGACTTGATTACGAGCATCTACGGATGTGTACAGCTAATCAACGGATCGGCTGCCTGTCGCAATGCATGAGTACGACTTAACTACGAGCATTGGATTTCTTGGTAACCCAGTAGCGTATTCCAGGATCTGCGCTTGGTAATCCCAGTAGTAGTTCAATGTGTACGGCTAGTTGAGGAATCGGTTGCTCATTGCTAGGCTAGAACGTGCGATAAGTATGACTTAGTTACGAGCACCCACGGGTGTGTACGGTTAGCTAAGGAATTGGCTGCTTATCACACTTAGGCTAAATAGGTGCCTTAGTACGACCGCTTCAAGCACTTGCGTTACGTGTGGTGATCCCAGTAACGGTTAGCATTTGGTAAGCCACAGTTGCATAGTTCAGGGTGTGTCCGGTAAGTGGGAACGGATGCTGACGCTAGTTAAGTTAGACTTAGGACATTAGTTAGAGTTAGCTTAGTTTCTCAACCCTTCTCTCATAAGCATAGGCGATAAACCTGAAAAACACCAAAAAAATCACATACCTCAGACTTGCTTAACCATACACCGTGACACATACAAGCAAGCCTAGGAAGACAACAAACGATTAACCCCAAGTGTTTCTTGTGGCATTAAGGCATTTAGTCTGCGGAGTTTGACCGGATCACACGTGCACGCTCGTATTTGTATGGTTGAGTGTAGGGGTACCTCGCCACTCATCAATAGGGATCGATGTTAACATTCGCACTAAGGCTTCACGATGTACTTATAAATGTCAATTTGAAAGATAATTCCTAATGGTCTTTGCTCAAGACCTATCAAAAAGGCCCTAAATATTCTATGATAAAACTAACATTGAGATCAAGACCTATCAAAAAGGCTTTGAATATTCTATGATAAAAGTAACATTAACATGTGGGGAAGAGAGATGAAAAAGCATTGTCTAATGAGAAAACATTTAGAATAGAAGTAGAGAGAAGGAGATACAAAGTTTCATAATTAAAGACAATATTTTTAGTACTCTTCTTTTTTGTTATACTAATAGGTGAAAATACATTGTCCAATAAGAAAATATTTAAAATAGAAGTAAAGATAAGTAGATAGGAAGCTTTTGAATTAAAGTTAGTATTTACAATACTCTATTTTTTGTGTTGTAATAAGGTGAGAAGCTGTGTATTGATTACATGCCACATTGATAATATTGAATACAAACTATTATAGAAAGTAGAATGATAAAAAATTCCTAGAAGAAAATTTCTAAACACTAGAAATGGAAAATTCTTCTATCAGTTTCATGCAATACAATCTTGGACAGTGATCTTTAAAATGTGATAATATCATCACTAGCCATGCTTGCTGATACAATGTCATAAAGTGACATAGCGGTGATATTTTGTTTAGCAAAGTCCATTCTAGAACTAGAACGAAAATAAAATATGCTGAAATCTATTCTAGACCACAAGCACACTGGCTTCAACAAATCATAGGACCTGGGCTAGCCAATGCATTTGACTAAGAAAATCTGCAAAGAATCACTCTTCATGTTTATTTCCTGTGACTTTGCCACCACTAACATCAACACCAAAAATAATAGAAGCTAGGTATTTTTTGTGTTGCCCATGGCTAATTAAAAACCCTTTGTTTCATTGTTGCAGAAAGGAGGAAGTTGAGAATACATCAAAGAAGGAGAAGATAAATAAGAGAGGATCATGGTGTCCAAGCTTTAAAGAAACACAACGACAATAGTAGTAGAGGTAGGTCATGTCATGTCAAGTATCATGACAATGGTTTCTAATCATGTAGCAGAAGGTGTCATTAGTTTTTTCTTGATTACTCAACAATTTCAAAGATACATTACAATAAATATGTTCCTTAAATTTTGATAAAGACATGGAAATAAATTTAAAAATGTTATCAACCTTAGACACAATCTATAGATTTTTGCTCCCTAGCCTCTAAATTTGCATTTTGAGAATCCATAGAAATTTTTGCATATATAAATTTCAGCATTGATTAAAGAAGTTAGAAGTAATTTAGAACCTTGCATAAGGGAATTCTAGAGAAAATAGGTTTGCCAAGAAAAATCCATTGGAAAAACATAATATACCAATAACTTAAACACAAATTGAATATGTAACCTCTTATTTATAATTTCTTTATATGTAATCAAATTGACTATAAGTATACCTTAGCACATATAGTTAATATCATGATATTTTACAAAAAATATATAAACAAAATAACCATCTTGACTCTTTTATTATTTTAACAATGTAAAGATGATACATATAAATGTTCGCATTTGAAACACTATAAAGATGTTCTTATTCACTCCTCCATTTGTGTTTGAGGGTGAAGGGAAAAAAAACTTATTTAAAATAATAATTCTCAAATGAACCTATCCTAGAAACTTCCATTACACTAATAAAAAATAACTCAGTTAATTATATCATTGACATACCATTCATATTTCAAGCACCTTCATATTTCAATGTTAAAAATCCTTGCATAATTTCTAGGTTGCTTGAAGTCCTTAATGAGATCTCTTATAAAAGTATTCCTATGAATACAAGTCTTTTCTCTATGTTCCTTTAGTAGCTTTGCTATATGTCTTCTGCATTGGGAAACTTTATGACTCAAAACATCCTTAAAGTAACGACGTGTTAGCTTAATTCTTTGTTTCAAAACTCCAAGTTAGGGGTACATGCTAAACAATAATACATTATAAAATTCTAATTTGACCATATATCCTAAAATATATATTTTTTCACCCCACCTAACGCAAATCCATGGAACCCACAAAAATATATAAAATCACTAACTTGAATGCTTGTTGCATCTATCCGAAGCAAGTAAGGAAAAAATGGAATTATGTACAACAAACTGCTATATCGAATAATTGGCTAACAAAAGAGTAATATAACATCAACCTAAATAGTATAAAAAAATTACAAAAAAAAAACTACAAAGAAGAGGTAGATGAGTAGAGAAGAAGGATAGAAAAAATGAAGAAAAATAGCAAAGGAAAAGCAGAGAGGATTCATGATAAGGGTAGGTAAAGTGCCTTACCTAACATAAATCCTTAAAAATATATTTGATTTAACAATATTTTCATATTAAAATGAAATTTATTGCAATCATCATATCAATAGTAATTTTTAAAAATTACTATATATAGATTTCCAAAATACCTTTTTTGGTTCTAAAGAATCATTCTATAGCACTTTTTTGGTTCTAAAGAATGGTTTTAGCTTTTTGAAGGAAACTTTTTTTTATTCTAAAAATGGTTATAGAAATGACATGGTGATGCTTTCCAAAATAGCTTTTGTGGTTCTGAAAAATGGTTCTAAAGCTAATATGGTAAAGCTTTCTGAGAAAGCTTTTCATGTTCTAAAGAATGATTCAAGAGATGATGTGGTGAAAATTTTTGAAAAAGCTATAGAATTACAAATTACATGAAAACATAGAGAGCAAGGTAGGATGCATTACAAAATTATTTCATATAGTTTGAACTTCAAATGAAATACACTCATCATCCAATAGTAATAGAAAAAGACAATATGTATAGTGAATAGATCCCAACTACTACCTTTATTGAAAAATAGAAAAGCCTAACATGGTACCAGCTATATAGTCCTTATCCCAAATAAACTATACCCCTTCATGCACAAAATTTAACCTCTATTTTTTCAAAACTAAACTTCCAAAAATACCCAAACCCCTTATATAAAATAAATTATATACCCCTTATTTTAACAAAACTAACACCTTTGCATACAAACTTTCTAATATTTTCCCTTGGTGGCTGCCTATGTTGCTTGCTCCTCTAGCCACCTCAAATGCCAAGACAGCCACCATTTGGTTTCAAAAGAGAGTTTTTTCCCTTAGATGTCTTCGTCTCACCAATCAGTGGATTACTTGGGATATGTTTGAAAATTTATATGGGGCTTCCAGATCTATGCACCACTGCCTTGACAAACTTTATCACTTCATTCATTACTGCTTGCATTTGGATGCCTCGGTTCCTAGTCTCTTCCATGGTCTTTAGTGGATTAATGGATCGAACCTTCTACCCTATAAACCACATGTGCCCTTTCAATTGTTGCATGATTCCTCTGTGATTGTTAATCGCTGCAATAGAGCATGGCACAAAGAAGAGTTTAAATAGTTTTGGCTCTCCATCTTCTCATGAATTTGGAGCCTTTTGACTCTTCCAAAAATTAAAAAAATTCTTTGGTGCCTCCTTCATCAAGGCCTACCTATTGGAAAACGTCGTGAATACCTTGGGATTTCAAACCCTAATTGCCCTCTCTGTGGAGGTTCTGATGAATTTGTCCACATTTTTTGGCATTTCCCCTTCGCTCAATCTTCATGGGAGTGGGTTTCTAAAGTTTTCCCTTTGTGCAATTTTTCCCATGAGGATATCTTGTTCGGCCTTTTGGCCACCCCCTCTGCTAACCTTCAATTTCTTTGGGAAGTTATTAGGCCCCTTGTTCTTTACTATATATGGAAGCACCAATGCACTACCCTTTTCCAGAACATTGATTCATCTAACTCTAACCATTTAACTATTATGGAAAAATTTTAAATTCATCACCTTGTGCATTTCCAAATTATATCTCACACTTCTAAGTTAAAGTTGGATACTAATCAGTTGTTTTATTATTTGTAGCCTTGGAGCAGATACACCCAGTCATGCACTCTTACCCATCTCGATCTACTACATCAGAGTGTCTCATCATAATTTTGAGCATTTTTAGCTCTCTTTTGTTCCCATGGTCTTATCAACTCACAGTTCTTATTAATTCCTAGCATGAGGTTGCTCTCTAGAATGTACTCCCACACCCTGTGAAGGATTATGTATCAAGATGTTTTCCTTCAACATCTGCATTTGACATTGCTCTTCTCCCTATTTAACCATCAATATGTTCATATGTTGATCATGTACTTAATCTCATTTAATTAATAAAATTATCTTTTTGGGGTCCAACATTATGCCCACAGCTCCCTCCCCCCCACCACTTCCCCCCTCCCCTCCCTCCCTCCCCACCCCCTCCNCACTACTACCATTCATGTTACAAATTGAAATCCCCTATACAAAAATAAGATATATGTTAACAAACTTTAACCTATAACTCTAGAATAAAAAATAGATAAAAAACATTATAGCTTATATCCAAACAACTAAAAAATAAATAATACTAAAATATTCCTAAAAACTAATTCAGATAAAAATATTTACATCCCTTCTCATGAAATCTTGAAGCTATGATCCTTGAATTATAACATAAAAAACTCTTGTATACCCTCCTTAACATTACAAGCTATACCCAAATAACTAACACTAAAGTATTTTTAAAAACTAACCCATATAAAACTTTGAAAAGATATTTAAAGAGTGTAAAAAACTTTTCTTGTTAATGAGTTAAAGGTTAAGATGCAAATAACTCATCCCATGTTATTATATGAATATGATTTATTACTTTTAGAAGTAGAAGCCTTATGCCAATTCATTACATAGACTCATAGCTTGCATATCTCAAGGCAAGAAAATTTTTCTAAAGTAGTTCTTGAGGATTCATGAGATGGTGATTGTTATTTTGATGGAATATAAGAGTTAACAAAATAGAATATCTCTTAGGAGTATCTACAACAAAATGCTAAGCATATTCTCCAACTAGTCAAGTAGAAGATTTTAACATAGATGTAGACTAATGTAGAAGGTAAGAGGAAATTTTATTTACACCATATTAGATCTAATAAACTAGATGTAGAAGCTATCAAAACAATCATCTACATCAATTTATGACCATCAAATTGATATAAAAAGGTTTGGGCCATACTTGAAGATAATGAGAAGTCATTTACCAATGATAAAAATATAAACATAATGAAAAAAGAGGATAAACTAGAGCAAAAAATAAGTACATTTTCTGATCAATCCATTTTAATAGAGTAAAACCCAATTTGTACTTTTGCTAGATGTGAAGATAAAGTAAAAATTTAACTTTTTTCTCTCGTTTATCTTGTTAAAAACATGATGCATGATACACTATCTCTAACATGACCTTGTAAAGACTAGAAGCATGAATGGGTGACATTGATAATAGTTTTAACATCAGCATCACTAGGACATAGAAAAAATTTTATAATTTTGTCAAGTTATAGCTCTAATCCTTCAAAAGCTTATTTGACACCCAAATTTATGTCAAACCATGCTAATATAATGCCAAGGAGCTCATGAGATTAGGAGATGATGTCAAATATAGAGTTTAATGGTCAAGGATGTCAAGGTGCTAGTCCTCCTAGCATTGATGCTAACATTGACACTTACTATGGCATTAATGTTAGCATCAACTAGGAAGCTCAAAAATGTCTAATAGTTTTTCAAGTTGACATCATCAACCTTTGGGATGCTTAAGGTGAAGGGAAAATCAACCATAATGATGGTTTTAAGACCTTGAGGAGCTTGCAAAAGAAGGGAATGTTGTTAGATGATGAACATGAACATCTTGCCAAAGGGTAATGCTAACACTAACATTGACATAAGTATCAGCATCACATGTATAAGTAAATATAAATTTCAGTCTTAACTACCAAGACTACCCTTAAACCTATTAAAATTATTGTTTAGAGTGTTGCAATTGATGTTGACTAAATGAACTTGGAAAGTTAAGATTCAAGTTGAAATGTAGGTGAGTTGTGCATTGGATGTTTGCAAATCATGGTGCAAGTTCTGACACTGATGTCAACATGAAAAAATGCTAAAATTTGATGCTTTTCATGTTGAAAGTGTTGTGGAAAAGTTGTTCATGGTTTGAATTAGGGGTTGAGAAGCATTTTGGTATAGGTGATGTGGATAGGATGATCCAAGATTGTAGCTAATATGGGAGTAGTGGTCCAAGGGTGATACTAATGCAAAATCAACGTTACCTCCAACACTTAAAAAAAATTTATTCTTGACATTTCTCAGGATCACCAAAAATGGGGCTCATATACTAGGTTATTAAGTAGAATGGTCAGTAGAGGACTTTAAAAGCTAGAAGTGTGTCTTGTGATGCCATTTTTGAGAGTTGTTATGCTCAAAATCAAGTAGGAAAATGCTAAAACCACACTTAACTTGGGTCATTTTGAAAATGAAAAGTGAGTATAATATTAGAAAAATCACTTGCCAACTAAGATGGGACAACAAGGAGAAAGAGGGTCCTTTATCCGATTAATTCCTTGACAAATCTCTCCTTGTATGTGCTATTAATGCAAAAATGCCCAATGAACCAAAATGGTATGATACCATCCTCACTTATCTACATAAGCAAGAACTACAGCAAGGGTTGGACACTAGAAAGAAATAACAGTTTCTTCACAAGGTCAAGCATTTCATCAAGATTAATGGAAACCTTTACAAAGGTTGTCTTGATGGCCTAGTACATTGGTGTGTCCCTAATATGAATCAACTACACATTCTCCAAAATGCTCATAAAGGTCCTTGTGGGGGCCATTATGTTGGAAGATGCATAACCATAAAAATCCTCATGGTAATGTGTTATTGGCCAACAATCTTCAGGGATGCACACTAATTCATCCGTGCTTGTGATCATTGCCAGACGGATGGTGGAATGATAGCACAAATGGAGGAGCCATAAAAATGGATACAACCTTTTGAGCCATTTGATGTTTGGGGCATTGATTTATGGGTTCCATCATACCTTTATCAAATGGAAAGGCATATATAATATTTGTAGTTGACTATTGTACCAAGTGGGCAAAAGCAGTAACCATCATTAACTATACATCCAGCACTGCTACTCTATTTGTACAACAAAAAATCGTAAATAGGTTTGATGTACCTCATGCATTAATTTCTGATAATGGAACTCATGTTATAGATGCCACTTTTCAGAAACTAATTCAATGCTTGGGGGTTAAGCATAAACTCACAACTCCATATCACCCCCAAGCCAATGGTCAAGCTAAGGTGACTAATTGGGAGATTAAAAAAATTTTAACACATACCATTAGTAAGTATTGAAGGGATTGGAGCACAAAATTAAATGATTCCCTTTGGTCCTATCATCCCACATGGAAACTTTTGATAGGTTATTCTCCCTATGAGCTTGTGTACAAAAAGCTACCAACATTGCCCATCTAATCCAAACTCCATACACTCTTTACAACCTATGATCTTAACCTAAATATAAGTCTATCACAAAAAGAATGATTAATAAGTCTCAACTTGCTAAAAAATCAGTTAATGGCCTTATCATCCAATGAAATGCATAAGGCATTCAACAAGAAATGTCATGAACGAAAAATAAGAAAAGTCAAGTTTCAACCAGGAGACAAGGTTCTCTATTAGAATCCTACACATGTACCCCAACAAAAAAAATTTCAAACATTATGAAAGGACCTTACATCATTGATGAGACTTTTTCATCTAGGGCCATGATCATCTACAAACTTTATAGCCTAGACAAAAAAAATAACTAGTCAACATTTAATAAATAAAATCTTTCCATGAGCCCAAGCCAACCAACACAACAAACACCTCGTGAGATGGACAACCATACTCAATCTTTTGGATCTCTCCCTTCCAACTTAGTCATGGGGGAGATGGCCACCCACATTAACACTTTAGGTGGCTCCTCAGTTTTTGACTTTTTCTTTTTACACATTTTTGTTTTTACAACTTTTGATTTTCATCTCTTTTATTTTACATATTTGTATTTTTAAGGTTATTGGTCTTCTCTTAGTTTTCATTTTACAACATCATCAATATATTCAATATTTATTATCTACTCTTTTACTTTCTTTTATGGCTATGTTTGCTTGTGTTTGATATGTTCCTCTACTTTTTCTACTAATAAGGTGGTAGGTACAATGGTAATGCACTACCCGATGGTGATATGTTTCATTTGTAATTTGATTGTTGATGTCTGGTTTCTAACTTTGAATGTCATTATTGATGACTAGGACATGGTTTCTTTTCATGTAACAGGTAATAAGTCCACATCATCCACCCATCCACATACTCTATGATTTTTCTTATTTTTGAAGCATGTAGTATCTTCTTCACTAATGCAACTTTAATAAATTGGTAACTTGTGTAGTTTCCAGAATTGGGAAGGAATCAAAGGTTTGGATAGGGTTTGGCTTCAAAGGGATGTGGTATTTTTTGTACTTTATATTTTCATGTGTGTAGGAGTGTTTTCATAAGCTTTTCACTGTTCCACATCATATCACAACATGAAGTCAAATAAGTCCTTGCATGGGGTGGTCCTCATTAAAAAAAGGATGAGAATTCAAGGCACACCCCTTGGACAAAATAAATGTCAAAATTTCATGGGTCTTTGCATGGTGTGGTTCCCATTCTTGAAAAAAAAGAACATGGGAATTCAAAGCACACCCCTTAGACTAAATCAAAGGGCTACAAGCATTGGTTATGAGACTTGTCTTATCTCTTCTAACTAAGGCCCTTTCTCACTTCCTCTCTTCTCTCCCATTTGGAATCGTTATTTTGTGGGAGCATTCTTGTGTCTCAAGGGATGGACTTGCCTTAGAATGTCGATGCAAAGTCACTAAAAGTGGTTGGTTTTGATTTGGACTAAGGAAGGATCCTAACAAGTCAATTAATTATAGATTCCACAAGGGACTACATGTGACCATAATTAGGAACTCTATTTCACTCCCTTTGTCATCCATCTATGCTTTTCATGCCTCACCTCACTACTAGTTTCATGTTTTGATTCAATGTTCTAGTTTGATGTTTCGAGTTTCTCAGTTAGTTACTTTTGGATTTTTGTACTTAACTTTCTATAATCATTAATCATCCATGGAGCCCACAGACTCCTTGGTTTGAAGTTATGCAAGGGCATAAAAGGCTTGTTCTTGCTTTGGGAAGGACCCACTTGCATATCTTTTGGTTTGGTTAAGTTAAGTTCTTTACCCTTAGACATTTTTACAATCAAATTCTTTTTATTTACCTCACCATGTCATCCAGTTGTACATACCTTCACAATTTTTTGTAATGAACTTCTTTTTATTGTTGTGAATACCCTCTTTCTAGTATTCCTTGAGGCTTTTTCTAAATTGAATGGATTACTTCTTCTATTTAACCCATTCATCAGTCTTTCCACTAACAATATCAAGCAATCAATCTATCACAATCACAACTTGGTTAGATAAAATCACTGATGAGACAAGGTATTCAGCCATTATCTATTATACTATATATAATAATCCTTAGTTTTGTTGTGATTGTAGTGGGAAGTGTGGACTAGAAGCAGGACTATTATCACCAAGGAGGATGCAACCATATCACTCATGGGAGATTGTTCATGACCCTTGGATCTCTTCTACCTCTCTCTCATTCTTCCATTACCGAGATGGGTTGGATATCATTTGGATTCATTGGTGTTTTTTCTTATTGTCATGAATATCAATTTTGTACACAATTATAATATTGTATGTTTGGGCACTTCTGTAGTTGTCTATTTCTCTATGTCACTCTACATGTCAGTCAAATAAGTCCATACCCCCTAATATATTTTGTAAAAGGACTTGCTCTTCTTCTTCTGCACTTGAGGATGAGTTTTTATTTAGTCAAGGGGTATGATAAATCATATTTTTCATATGCTTCGATATTGGGGTGGGCGCGATATTGGGTACACAATATCATGGCCCAAGGTGCATTATTGTACATTCGATATTGCAAGGTTACTCCCTGGTCTATAAATACAGTGCCCAAGTACACAATTGGGAGTAAGTTTTTGGTAGTCAAGTAGAAAAACTCTTACAGTTTTTTTCATTTGAGAGTTAGAATATTTTCCAAGTACTCATAGCAAGAGATCTAAGTGTGAATAGATCTTTATTCAAGCATTGATGTACTTGAACACACCATTGTGTTGGCAATAAAGATGAACCCTTTGATCCATTCCTTGTAGCACTTGAGGCTTTCTTTCTTATGCATTTATATTTCATGAAATTTACATAAATATTATTTATGTAGTAATTAATTTAATTAATCAAGAAACTCATTAAGATACACAAGCATGACCCCTTTGAACATATGTGTGACACTTGGTAGCTTAGAAACGATTAGCATTTGACAACCCAGTAGTGTTTACACAAAGTTCAAGATGTGTCTAGGAAGTGGGAATGGTTACTTGTGTTAGGCTAGATTAGACCATAGCCTACCTAGCAATTAATCACTCTTACTTTTACTTTCATCTTTGTTCTAAGAGAGTTTTCAGTCTTAAGTTGAAAGATGTTGGCTATAGTAACAAACTTTCTATGACACTAGTTTTTCTTTATCAACTTATTAATTATGATTTGCATGTTAAGTTTAAAAGAAATGGGCATAACACTACATATTTTATTGTACATTATGGTGGTGATATTTTTAGCCTATGGTATATCATGTAATGATATATTTAAAATTTCAGGTGACTATGTAGATTATATATATCTATATAATAGTTGATCAAGATAAATTATAGAAATGACATTTAAGGCTTGGATATGTGAATATTAAAACCTTAAAAAAATTTTATAGCTACTACTTTTAATTTTCAATCTTTTCAATATCAATTCATTTTTTAAAAATTTTTAGATGATCCACTGCTAGTGATTGTAAGTCATGCCTTCTTATAATCCAAAACTAATTGTAACCTCATGTGGATCATAACTTCCTACAACTTATCAAAGGTAATAATTCCTAAGTATAAAATTTCTTATTGTGAATGGCCTACAAGTTGTAATCACTCTTAATTCTTGTAAACCAACAACCCTATTTTACTAATGCAAGGATACCAAAATTCATAGTGCTCCATAGTTAGATATTTTCTTTAAAATCCAAGACCAACCTCACTCTCATTTCATGTGGCTATGAATGATAACCTCTAGCAACTTCCTAGGTTGATTGGAACCTCCTAAAAGTTGTACAAACCTCTTAGCACTTTATCAATGCACAAAATTTCTATTAAAATTGAGTTCTAGCTCATTACAAGCCACTATGAATCCCACTTATCTACACTTGTTAACTACAACCAACTACAAGTCGCATTTGCCTCACAGCTGTAAGTCCAAGTCACAAAATATATTTTTTTAACCTCCAATTAAATCTAAATTCAAAATACAACTCCCTAAGACTTCTAAAACATGACAAAACTCGGTATTACATCAAAGAATTAGGAGGTGCTCCAACACTAGCTCTCCTACTCTTGAAGAAGTAAACTCATGTGAATAATGGTTTGGGAATAGTGGTGATATCCCACTAAGCCAAGTAGATTTTATGGATCCACACAACATTTGCAACTTCATGATCCTCTTAATGGGCTAGGTATTCAAACCTTCTAATGCTCTAGGTTCTTGAAGCCTCCTACATCTTCAAGAAACTTTCCTTCCTTTCTTTTGAAGACTTGGAAAAATAATAGTAGTTTTCAATTTCTCCATGCTACTCTTCCAGGTTTGATCATCATCAAGCTTTATGATAATAGGTTAAATTTGCAACATTAAACATAAAGGACATGCATGTCAACATCATTAAGAATTAGATTTTCAAAAGCATTTTCATTAATAGTAACCTTAATCTTGAAAGACCCCATCTTCTTTCTCTTTAATTTGAAGAAATTGACTCTTTTGAGCCTCTTTTAGTGTAAATGTATCCAACCAAGATTAACAACCTTAAAATTAGATTTCTTATTACCCTCAACTTTCTTTTGGGATACCTATTCAACCTTCTTGATCAATCATTCTCTTACTTGGGCATGCAAGCCTTTTATTTCTTGTGCAAATTTAACACTCAATTTTGCCTCCTCATCAAAATTCTTTAGAACATCCAACACTCTAATATTAAACTTATAATTTACCTCAAAATGGCTCTTCCCAATGTTAGAATGAAATGCAATACTATAAGAGAATTCACCATAAGACAACAATTTCTTCTACCTACTTGGCTAATCATCACACAACTATTTCAAGGTCCTCAATAAAGATTTATTTACATCTTTAGTTTTCCCATCAAAATGAGAATGATAGACACTTGAAAAATTCAATTTATTCCTAAAAAACCTCCATAGTGATCTTTAAAAATGGCTTAGAAACTTTGAATCACCATCCCTTACAATTACAATGAAATGTTATGTAAATGAACATGTTCTAAAACAAATTAGCAATATGAGAAGAATCACTTGCCTTCTTACAAAGAGAAAAACATTCAATCTTGGTGAACCTATCATAATAAAGATTGAAGCATTTCCACTTATTTTTGAAATTCCCCTAATAAAATCCATTAGCACACTCTCCCATAGTGTTTTTGAAATAGGCAATAATAATACATAATACAAATATCCAACATGATGCATTTTAAGAAGTATATATGAATATAGTTTTCTCATATTTTAAAAAGCCTTAAGGATTCCAATGACTAAAAAGGATTTGATTAGAACTAATTATAACATTAAAGTCACCCCATATGTAAATCCTTCCTCTTTGAGAAAAACTAGCAATATCCATACCAAGGGATTGAAAGGGAAACCAATGTGATTTGGCTTCTTATTCATAGAGAATAACTTTTCTAGGTGTAAAATAGGGAAAAGCTAAAAATAAAAAAGATTTTTGTTGTAATATTTTTAGTCAAATATGTTGAATAAATTCATCTACCTTTTCTATTTGGACTTAATCATGAAAAGAATTTTGAATCAAAATAGCCAAATCTCCAAAAGGTCTTGCACAATATGTATTTCTTTTATAAGGAAAAGATAATATAGTAAGAATAAAAGCTTTCTTTTATAAGGAAAAGATAATCTCCAACTTCAAAGTCTACTTCTAAAGGAGGGATGCATTGACAAGCATCGTCTAGGCATATTCATATTTTGGAATAAGAACTGTGATGTATGCAGTGAACTACACCGTGAACTATTTGGACAAGGATAGCTTTTTTCATTTTCTTTTAATTTTTCACCTGCATTTCCATTGCCTTAGGATCACATAAAGTATTATAATGATACAAGGATGTTATAGATTACCTTACAAATACAACTAATGAGTGGCAAGGTACCCCTACACTCAACCATACAAATACAAGTGTTTCACACACGATCCAGTCGAACTCCAAGGACTAAGTGCTTATGCACCTTAATGGAACACTCAAGGTTAATCAATCATTGTCTTCCCAAACTTATTTATACTGTCATGATTGTATGGTTAAGTAAGCTTGAGGTATATGATTTTTAATGCTTTTATATTTTTATGTCTTCTGCTAATAAATGAGAGGGAGAGAGAACTAAGTGGCTAACTTACATTAACTATCCACTAACTAGTTTCTAGATGTTCCTAATACCAGTATCTATTCCCACTTGTTGTACACATCTTAAACCAATGCAACGCTACTAGGATTACCAAACGCTAATTGTTATTGGGTTACCAAGCACTACATGCATGCCCAAAGCGGTCATACTTAGTGTATTTAACTAAGGGGGTTGAAGGTTGGAAGAGATATTAATTAACTAGGAAACTGTTAAATAATCATTAATTACTAATTAGCTTAATATGCATGCTACAAGGTTTATCATAAAGTTCATCTTTATTGTCGTATACAAAATTGTGCTCAGGTACAAATTGCTTGAATAAAGATCTGTTCACTCTATGACTCCTACTGCGGACACACAAAAATAATTCTAATTCTGAAATAATAAAACTATAAGAGTTTGGCTAAGGTTCTAAGTCTAACTACTCTGGAACAAAGGGTTCTACCTTTTATTTATAGAAGATGAGGCAGGATGCGATATCATGTGGTGGATGTGATATCGCGTATGCAATATCGCAACTCATCATACCCCCATGACTAAATTGAAACTCATCCTCAAGTTTCTTACAAAATATTGGGAAGGTATGGGATTATTGACTTGAATGACAACTAATGGTGAATGGGATGACATGTGAATAGATCAACATTACAATACATGGCAACATTAGTGTTCATGGCCACAAGAGTGAACACTATACACAATTGACATCTAGCCTTATTTGGTAGTTGAGAGAGAAGAAAGAGAGAGAGAAAAAGAGAAGATGTGTTGCTATTGATGCCAAGATTGCACCTTCCTATGTCCATCCATAACCATGTCATCAATCTAGTTCCTTGCACCAGTCCATTCTAAGTGTTTCCTCCAGATCCAGTCCATTACTGTATGATTGTCATTTGCACATACAACAAAGTCACATATGAGCAAGGATAAGTAAATCATAATATAGTTGATACCTTACCTCAGTGTAAGGTCATTGGCTGACTTATGATATGGCCAATACATATTCTAGAGATATAACACTGGTGACTACCCAAGGTGTAGGGGTTAGGAAAAATTTAAAAAATTGGACCAAGGCCCCCATGACTAAAAGCCATCCTCCAGTAGCGATAGAATTGAAAAAGATAAGGAATAAGAAAGATGAAGAAAAAGAAATAATGGCAAAATTGATAAAATGGATGTTATAGATGGGAATGAACAAAAAAAATGTTGATTGTAGAAATGTTTAAGAAAAGGAAGTTAACTGATGTACCAAATAGGAATGCCAGTGGGTCCTCCCAAAAGTAGGCTCGTGCCCTTTATGCCCTAACAAACCCACATTCAAAGAGTTTGTAGGCTCTAGAAATTTCATTTGGAAGCAAGAGTTAAAGACTTAACCCCAAGAATTCACCCAAAGAGAAAACAATGCATCAAAACAAAATATAAATTACTGATACAACCGGCAATGAGGTGGACAATGGAGAAAGAATGATGGAAAGAAGAGAATGAAATGGAGTTCCAAGAACAAGGTGGTGTATAGCCCCTCATGCATTTATGGCTAATGTGACTAAGTAGATCTCATTCCAAATCCAACCTCAAACAATCTACATCTAGTGACTTCGCATTAATACAATTGGCCAATCCATCCACTTGAAGTAATAAGAATGCTTCCACCAAGAGTCAACACCATTATGAGGGAAATGAGAAAGGACGTTAGTTAGAGGGAACATGTTTGTTTGGTTCCATAGCGTTTGGTTCCATAACCAATGCTTGTAGCCCAAATGATTATTTTATCCAAGGGGTGTGCTTTGAATTCTCACTATTTTTTTTTTGTGAGAACCACACCATGAAAAGGCTTATTTTTATTAGCTCAGCTTCTCGATAATGAAGCAATGTTGGAATGGTAAGGAAAACTCAAGAAGGAAACATCCAAGAACCCAAGAGAATAACTAGCACAAATGCATCAAATTCCTTTGAAGTCACACCCTTTTCAGTCCTTGAGTCCTTCTTTAGTTTGAGAAATGCCCAGTTACCAATTCGTTAATAGTTTTATTATTAAAGAAAGGAACTATACAGTTCCAAGCCAAGAGAGACCATACAAATTTATGAATGCATGCATGATGTGGACTTATTGCCTATTATATCAAAAGAACCATACCTTAGTATTAGCATTATAAATCAAAGGTAAAAACCACACATTAGCAATCAATAGAATACAGTTCATACCATCATCAAGAGCACTTATTAGGTGACGAATCAAACAAAACAAAAATAACAAACAAAGAAAAAAATAAGAACAAAAACAAAAACAAAACAAAACAAATAGCCACACAAAGAAATGAAAAAGTATAAATGATGTTGCAAAACAAAAGCAAGAAAAGTTAAAGAAATTTGTAAAAAAAATGTGTAAAACAAAAACTTAAAAATGGAACTAAGGGCCTTAAATGGTTAGCAGAGGTGGCCATCTCCCCCATGACTAAGTTGAAAGAAGGATATCTGAAATAGTGAGCAAGGTTGTCCCTTCTCAGAGGTATTATGTGCACTAACCATTCTATATTCATGGAAGGGTTTGGTCTGTTGCACATTGACTAATAATCTCTTATTAAGGTTCTTGTTTGAATCTTTTAGGAATTTCCAACTTCCCCCAATTGATTTTTTCAAGGTTAAGGCTTGGAAGTTGGTAGCAGACTTGCTCTAGTGCATCTATGCTTTTAATTTAAGCACAAGTTATTTCCTCAGTTAGTTCCATGCACATTAGTGAGTTGCTCTCTTGATCAACTATCAACCATTGGGTGTCTTCTTATTGTGTGGCTACTACATATAAGTACTTTTGTATATTAATGTCTTGTGCACACTGGTTGCATGTGGGTAATGCTAAACTCTACACAACCCATGATCTCTACACGCAATTGCATCTTATATCATTGTATGCGATGCATGGAACCTTCTTCTTCTTGATCTTTCCAAAAGTGTTCTCCTTAGATATTTCTAGGGAAAGATCATGGATTCCTAGGCATGCATCTATAGTACTTAGCCATGTCCTTTCCATTATTATTTGGAAGTCTCATTTATCATTATTCACTTGTATCACTAGGACATCAGCTAGGTATGACCACCCACACACAGTGGTGACAATGTCCTCCACCAGTCCCAAGGGAACAGTGATGGACTAGTCATCCAACTCTAGGTGAATATTTCTCTTCCTTAATGGAGGTAGGTTCTGGGCTTTGTACATTTCTTGCGATATTAAGTTGACTCTGGAACCTGAATCCAGAAGAGCTTTACATGGCTCATTCCCACCAATTTGGAGATAGATTAGAGGGCTTTTAAGATCAGAGAATTTTTTGGAAAGATGGCCAACCTTGATCCAGTTAGTAACAACATATTTTAACATAACCGTATGCGTTGAGCTTGGCGTTTAGTTCAAAGGGAGCTCTAAGCCTTATTTGATGGAGAGGTGTTCAAAGGTTCAATCGCTTGTGGTTGTAAGGGCTTGGTTGGACAGTTGATTCTAAACAAGGATCTTTTCTTCATACAGTTATCAAAACCAATAGTGGGTTGAGGATTCATAGCCCTTGCAACATTGCATTGCTACGGTTGAGTAGGGAGTTTCCCTTCAATTGTTGGAGTACATGGTAATAGAGCTATTATTGTGAGAGCTGTGGATGGATTTGAAGGATGGTATATTTGTGGGTTATCCTCCCTAGGAGAAGGAGTTCTATAATACTCACAAGCTTGGTAGTGATTTTGTGGTGTAACATAACTAACAGAGTCACGTAGAGAGATTGGATGTTGCACGTAGTAGCCATCTGGGTCAAGTTGACGATTGGGTATTGTTGCCTTGGTGGTGGCATCCCTCATGATTGTGGGTATTGCCATTGTTAATGTTTCTCAATAAGTTGTGGTGGAGTTCCACTTGGATAATATGTTGAAGGTTGGTGGAACTTCCTTAGATTACCTTGGGGATAAGGTAACCATCAGGGTGCTTGCCATTTATTTAGTCATGGGTTGAGTGCATACACCATAGACTCTTGTAGATGTGAGATCATTGGGCAACATCCCTTCAGACGATCATATTGGCATATCTTGCATCCACCATCATTGTCCATGTCTAAATCCACAATCTCTTCTATGATGGCTATTTTGCCCCTACCCTTGTTACATGCATTTTCCACTTCTCTCTTTTTCTTTTTATCGTAGTTACTACCTCGCTCCCTAGACTCCTCTACAATTTTAAAAACAGTTTTAAACCTACTATCCAGGGAGTTCCACATTTGGTCTACCTTTTCTGATACTTTCGTTGTTAACTTTTGGATAGGCAAAGTTTTCCTATTCACCATCTCTTCAAGTGGTGACTCTTCTTCCTCCTCACAACATCTCACTCCCCTTTTTCAAAGGGAAGGATCTTGGTTGTATTCTTCTACACTTTCTCTCTTTCATAGCTCACCTTCTTCTTTGACTACTTGCTCTAGCAATCTATGAATTTGATGAAACCAAAGCTCCAATAACCTGCCTTGGACATATGTCCCAAGGGTCCTTCTTGTTTCATGCCTAAGTCCATCCACGAGATGGCGTAGTTGATCCTACTCCGAATAACCATGGCCAGGGCAACCATGTAACAGTTTGTATAGTAGCCCATGGTAGCATTCAAGGGTTCATGATTTTCTTGCTTCCATCCTTGGATATACTTTCACAAGTTAGACACTTGGAAGTACATTTGGTACTTATCATTAAATAATTTTAACATTGTACTTCACCTCCAAATGGATTTCGGTTCTAAGGACTGATACCAACTTTCAGCTTCTTTCACTAGTGTCCTTGGGAACAACTTCATTTTTTATCATTCATTTTCTATCTTTTACAAGGCACATGCATCGTGGAATGCTCGTAAATGATTTTGATTATTAGTGTTGTATCCCTCTTCAAATCATGGGATGTTGTTCATGTCTAACCTATTGATCCTAGTATCCTTTTGGTGCCTTTTTGGAACTCTTACGACCTTCATTATATCTAGCATGCTTTTAGTTGTGAGTAGGGATTCTTCGTGATCATCTTGTTCATAGTGTCTATGGTGTCTACATGGTTCCCTACTCTCCCTTCTTCTATGCCTTGATTCTTTAGAGTGCCCTCGTCCTTGTTCTTGACTATCTCGTTGATGTTTTTCACTTCATTTTCCTGTATCCTCACAACTGGTTTCCCTATGATTGTGTCCAGACACTGAAGGAGAAAGTGAAGGTGACAATGAAGGTGAGGAAGAAGGAGAACCATCGCTATGATGGTGTTTTCTACCTTCTCTTCAATGGTCTCAGCCTCAATCGTGATCACGATCAAAACATCTATCCTTATCGTGTGTTTGTGTTCCCTCGTTGAACACTTCGTGTTCGTGGGTATTAGAACCAGGGTTGTGAATAGTGGAGTGAAGGTTCTGATACACCACCTCCTAACCAATGTTAGGAGGAGGAACATCATTTTTTAGGGAACTTGTTGAAGTAGGATCACCATCCTCAATTTCGGTCAAAACATGTGGAGCATCATGGGGCCATTTACCCTTCAAGGATGTATGGTATCTTTTCTATCGCAAGTCCCTTTGACGTTGCACTTTTGTTGGATGATAGTCCCTTGCGTCATGATCACATGCAATGTATTCTGCATATAAAAGTGGCATGCCTATTCATGTGAGATCATGAAGGAGCATGTTGGGGACTAATCAGTCTAGAGGCAACACTATGTTACCTTCCAAGCCTCTCCAATGCAGTTGTTCATCTGGTGGAGAATAAAAGTGAAATCGAGTACATACTCACCAAGATGAGTATATACCACACAAAATTGTTGAGGAACTAGTGGATCTTGGTTATGTGTCTTATGCTGCCGACTGCCTCTTGTCTTAGTCCTCGACAGTGAAGTGCTCTTATGCAAAGAAGAAGACATCTTGTCTTATTCGGTGTGTAATTTACCGTTGTCTTGTCTTCCTTTGATTAACCCTAAGGGTTCATTCTAATGTTCCAACGATATGAATGATTTTCTATGTTCTACATAGCACATAAACAACTAAGTCTCTTGCAACGATGCCAATGATGAGTGGTGAGGTACCCCTACACTCAACCATAGGAATATGAGTGTTTCACGCACGATCTGGTCGAACTCCAAGGACTAAGTGCTTACATGCCTTAATGGAACAGTTAGGGTTAATCAATCATTTTCTTCCCAAACTTGTCTGTATTGTCACGGTTGTATTATTAAGCAAGCTTGAGGTACATGATTTTTATAGCTTTTATATTTTTATGTCTTCTACTAATAAAGGAGAGGAAGAGAGAAGTAAGTGGCTAACTTAAATTAACTATTGATTAACTAGTTTCTAGATGTTCCTAACACTAGTATCCATTCCCACATGTTGTACACATCCTTAACTAGTATAGCGCTGTTGGGATTTCCAAATGTTAATCGTTACTGGGTTACCAAGTGCTACACGCATGCTTGAAGCGATCGTACTGAGTGTATTTAACTAAGGGGATTGAAGGTTGAGAGAGATACTAATTAACTAGGAAAGCATTAAACAATCATTAATTACTAATTAGCTTAATCTATATGCTACAAGGTTTATCATAAAGTTCATCTTTATTATTGTACACAAAATTATGCTTAGGTACAAATTGCTCAAATAAAGATCCATTCACTTTATGACACCTACTATGGGCATACAAAAATAATTCTAACTCTAGAATAATAAAATTACAAGAGTTTGGCTAAGGGTCTAAGTCTAACTACTCTGGAACAAAGGGTGTCACCTCTTATTTATAGAAGATAAGTGATATTGCGTGGTGGATGTGGTATCACGTACATGATATTGCAACTCATCAACAACCAAAATTGACATGAATCATTTTAAAAGAATAATAACAATGATAGTATATTTAATAGAATAATCATACCTTATTATTATACTTTATATTTTTTAACTTTTTTTAACCATTTCTTATTTTACATTCAAAACAATAAATAATATACTAAATATAATATCTAAGCAAATAACTATTACTTTTTCACTTCTTTGAGGTGTTCTCTCAAAATTTTTGGGCTATGATGCATAGAGAAATTTTAGCAAAGTAAGACAAGAGTGAGGCTTAACTCTTAGGTTCTCAGCTAAATACAAAAAATAAAATAAAACATCTAAAGAGTAAAGTGTATGTATATTCCTCATGAAACTAAAATAGATCCATTAAATTATTAAAATCCTACTTCTAAGTGCCAACTTGTTTCATTGGTAGCTAAATCCATGCCTAGCAATTAAATCAAATATTCTATCATTACCCTTAATGCTTGAAAACTAACTCAAATGTACTATCTTTTAGGGTTAAGAGTTCAAGGGCAAAATACAAGTCTACAAATTGTAGTAGTGTCACTACATGACAGTCTTTCCAACTCTTCTCTGCACTGTGAAATTTGGTTGCAGTTCATAACTTGGAAATTAGAATTCATGTAAGCATGTAAAACTAAGGAAAAACCTTTTTACTGCCAACAGAATCAGAACTCAAGAATGAATAGCCCGAGTGATACTCACCATTGCTAATCACAATTATAGTAGGAAATAGAAACATTGCACCCACAACCATCAATGCCATGCCTGCTTTTCCAGATCACTCTTTGAGTACTTCCATGATGTTGATGAAGTTTTCACTTACCATTCGGTGAGTGATGATGTTGTTCTACCCTTACAGCATAACACTGGGGATGTATTTATAAGTGATGAAACTAATGGAACTAGACTAATATCTAGAGCTTTCTTCTTAACCCACGTTCTCAAGGCTAGAAGCAGTTCAGTAGAATCCACCTTTTCAAGGCTAGAAGCAGTTGAGTGGAGTTTTCACATCATCTCTTTGGAAGATACCTGGACATGGCAAAATGAATTTTTCCATGTGCGAATAGGATTGAAAGTAATGATCACACTCTTTTCAAATTGACATAACATATTTTTTCCATAAAACTTTTAAATATGATTTCCATGGCCCACTCTTCATAGGTACTGGTTAATTAAAGATTTGTTATCTTTTCTTCAAATGCATCAAAGAGCTATAAATGTTTCCAATACCAACAGCAACTCCCACAAATTGCGACCTTCTCATTGTTATAGGTAGTTTAACACTACTGTAGTTATGAAGCATTAATGCTTCTATGATGGAGGAAAGCACCAACACCACTACATTCAAGGTTATTGTGTCCCTTACCTAGCCTATAAAATGTGATTTTCCTATGCCATCAAGGCAATTGAATTCATAGTTACCAAAAAAGGGAAATGGGGCAATGTGACAACAACAACAATGAAAATGACAAAAAATTAGATTGTGAAAAAGAAACAAATTGTAAACATAGAACTAACTAGTAACTTTGGAAATTTTTATATTTTAGTAAAATTATGTATATACTTCTGTGTTCATAGAACAACAATTTAAAATGCAATACAATACAATGATTTATCTATACACACACACACAAACACAATATTTTTATTTATTGGTATCTAAGAACAATTAACTATTAATAAACTTATGCAGTAAGGAATTTATTTTAAAAAGAAATGAGCTTTGAACATAGAACCAACTAGTAACTCTAGCAATTTTTATATTTTCAGCAAAAATGCAAGTGTATTTGTTCTTGCTTGACTTGGGATTCAAGTTGTTCAAATCCACTACGATGTAATGATGAGCTTGCAAGTGAATGAATAATAATAAAAATGGTTGGCTTAGCTAACATTTACATCGTTCACATACATCACAAACTATATTTAATGTAACAAGAAACTCTAACACAAAGGGAAGAATGTAAGTAAAATAAATACCAATGAAGAGATAATGTACAAAAATAGTCCTTGATTTGGTGGCTTGTCCAATTCTGCAGAGGGAGGAGGAGTGGTTATTGTAAAGGTAGTGATTTACCATAGAGTTGTTGAATGATTTATCACCATGGAGAGCAACACAAAAGTGACAGTAGTAGTAGCATTCATAGTGTAGGCCCCAAATGGTTCACTTGCATGCGTTGCTCATTATCATCCTTGCCATTGAAGTGGCCATAATTTTTTTCCCTCCATGTTTGCCCTTTCACACATTCAATTTGAAATAGACCTATATTTAATTCAAGAGAGTTTGAGCAAATGATATAGTTGAGAATAAAGCACTTCGTATCTTTCCATACCATATATTTGAAGCCATAAAATTAAAAAAAGAAATAAAAGAAAATGAAATGTATTAAACATTTCAATTTGCTATGAAATGTTTGGACCACCAAGTGACAATAATTGTTTATGGGCAATGGTGTTTTGAAATGGGATCCTATTTTCGTAATGAAAAACATGAAACTTTAAGAATCCGTTGCATTTCTAACAATATAGATCAAATCATATGCAAATAAAATCCAATTCATTTGCAACAACAATAGTGATGAGAGCAGTTACTCTAGTAGTTATTCTAATTATTAGAGCAATTACTCTAATTATTAGAGTGGTTACTCTAGTGGTTACTCTAGTAGTTATTCTAATTATTAGAGTGGTTACTCTGGCAGTTGCTTTAGCAGTTATTCTAATTATTAGAGTGGTTACTCTAATTATTAGATTAGTTGCTCCCAAGCCTATAAATACAATTCCCAAGTGCACAATTGGAAGAAGTCTTTCAGGAAGTCTTTCAGTAGTCAAGTAGTGAAACTCTTGTAGTTTGTTTCAAAGTTAGAGTATTTTCCAAGTGCCTGAAGCAAGAGGTCTAAGTGTGGATGGATATTTATTCGAGCATTATGTATAGTAATAAAGATGAGCTCTTCGATTCATCCTTGTAGCACTTGAGATTTTTTTTCTTACACATTTCTTTTATTTTATTTTCTTATGCATTTATTTTATTTTATGCACTTTACATTTTTGTTATTAGCATAGCAATTCATTTTTATCAATTAAGAAAATTGTTAAATTACACAAACATAGCAACTTTGCGCTTGTGTGTAATGCTTGGTAACCCAGTAACGATTAGTGTTTGGTAATCCCAGCAATGTTGCACTGGTTCAGGATGTGTATGACAAGTGGGAACAAATGCTTATGTTAGGATTAGTTAGAACTTAGTTAATGAGTAGTTAATTTAAATTAGTCACCTAATTATCTCTCTCTTTCCCTATTTGCATAGGACATAAAAACATAAAAGATATAAAAATCATATGCCTCAAGCTTACTTAACCATACAATCGTGACATACAAGTAAGTCTAGAAAAATAATGATCAATCAACCTATCCTTGTTCCATAAGGACACATAAGCATTTAGTCCTTGGAATTCGACTAGATCATGCATGAAATGCTCGTATTTGTATGGTTGAGTGTAGGGGTACCTCGCCTCTCATCATTAGCACTATTGCTGGGGACTTAGTTATTTGTGTGCTAATTAGAACATAGAAAATCATTCACATCATTGAAGCAAACCCTTAGGGTTTATTGAGAAAATAATAAACAAGAATGCATTGCACACTGAACAAAAAAGTATGTCTCCTTCTTCGTATAAAGCGCCTCACCACCTAGGTTTGAAACAGGAAACAATCGATGGTATAATACACATGAAGTTGATCCACCAATCCCTCAACAAGTCCGAGTGGTATATATTCATCCTGGTGAGTATATACTAGACTTCACCTTTATCCTCCATCAAGATGAACAACTACTTTGACAAGACTTAGAAGGTAACATAGTGTTACCTCTCGATCGTTTAGTCCTAAGCATACCTTTTCATGCCCTCACATGAATCGGCATGTTGCACTTACATGTAGAATACATTGCGCAAGATCATGACTACAGAGAATACCATCCCATGGAAGCACAACGTCAAAGGGATTTGTAATAGGAGAGACATCATAAGTCTTTGATGGGTAAGTGGTCCTAGGATGTCCCACATGTCTTAAGAAAAAATGAGGGTGGTGAACCTACCTCAAGCAATCGTCCATACAACGATGTTCCTCCCCTTGACTTTGGCCAAGGGGTTGTGTATTAGGACCTTCATTCCACTATTCATAACCTAAGTTTTGATATCCATGGGCACAAAGGATTAGAAAAAGGCATCGTAATCACGATCAAGGTTGAGACTACAAAAGAGAAGGTAGCATACACCATCATGGTGACGATTCTCTTTCTTCTTCACCTTCATCATCTCCTTCACCCTCTCCTCTAATATCCGAATGTAGTCATAAAGAAAAAGACCATGGGGATAAAGGTAGGCAAAGTGGAAGTCATAGACACTCTAGAGAGTCACGACATAGAAGAAGGGAGATTATAGATGCCATGGACGAGACGATCACAATGAACCCCTACTCGCTACTTGAAGTATGTTGGACATAACAAAGGCTATTACAATTCCAACAAGGCACCAGAAAGATAGTAGGATCAAGAGATTAGATATGAATAATTTCCCACAATTTGAAGGGGGATACAATGTTGATCCTCAGAATCACTTACAAGCATTCCATGATGCGTGTGCTTTACAAAATATGGAGAATGAATGGCAAAAACTTAAGTTGTTCCCATGAACACTAGTTAAAGAAGTGGAAAGCTGGTACCAATCTTTAGAACCATAATCCATTTGTAGGTGGAGTACTATGTTAGAACTAGTTAATTACAAGTACCAAATGTACTCCCAAGTGTCTAACTTAATAAAGCAAATCCAAGGCTAGAAACAAGGAGGAAATGAACCCTTAGATGCTACCATGGGCTAATATTATGCACTATTACACCATTGTCCTAGCCATGGTTATTCGCAAAGGGATCAACTACACCATCTTGTGGATTAGCTTAGGCATGAAACAAGAAGAGTCCTTGGGACTTATGCCCAAGGGAGACTATCTGAGCTTATGTTCCATAAAATTCAAAGACTATTAGAGCAAGTTTCTAAGGAAGAAGGTGAGCTATGGAAGAGAGAAAGTACAAAAGAGTATAACTAAGATCCTTCCCTCTGGAAGAGGGGAGTAAGATTTAGTGAGGATGAAGAAGAGTCACCACTCGAAGAGATGGTGAATAGGAAAACTTTGTCTATCCAAAAGATGACATTAGAAGTTTCAACAAAGGTAGAACAAATGTGGAATTCCCTAGACAATAGATTTCAATCTATTCTTAAAATCGTAGAGGAGTCTAGAGAGCAAGGTAGTGATCACGACAAAAAAAGAGAGAAGTTGAACATGCACGTAGCAAGGGTAAGGGCAAAGTTGCCATCATTGAAGAGGTTGTGGAGTTAGAAATAGATAATGATATTGGATGTGAAATATGTTAATATGACCATCCTAAGGGATGTTGCCCTATAATCTCACATCTTCAAGAGTTTGGGGTGTATACACCTAACCCATGATTGAACAAATGGCAAGCACCCTGAAGGTTACCTTACCCCCAAGGTAACCCAAGACAGTTCCACCAACCCTTAACGTATTATCCAAGTGGAACTTCACCACAACCGATTGAGTAATATCAATAGTGACAACACCCATAATCATGGGGAATTCCACCACCAAGGTAATAGTATCCTTACCAACAACCTGACCTGTATGGATATTATGTGTAGTAGCCAATCTCCCCACATGACTCTATTGGTCACATCACTCCCCAACCTCACTACCAAGCCTGGGAGTATTATGGGACTCCCTCTTCTAGGGGTGATATTCTACAAGCATATCATCCTTCTCATCTGGCCACATATCTTCCACCAATAGCTCAACTACCATTTTCTTCAACTATGCAGGGTGAAATCCTTACCTAGTCACAACAACGTAATGCCACAAGGGCTATTAACTCTCAACCTACTATTGGTTCCAATAACCACATAAAGAGAAGATCTTTCTTTAGAACCAATAGACCAACCAAGCCCTTGCAATCACAAGAAACTAATTCCTTAGATGCCTTAATATTAATCAAAACTTTGGAGCCTCCTTCAACTCAACCACCATACTCAATGCATATGATCATGCTAACACATGCTATCACCAATTGGATCAAAGCTAGCCACCTTCCCAAGAAATACTCTAATCTTGGGAGTCCTCTAATATACTTAAAAATCACTAAAAATGCATCGTGCAAGGCTCTTTTGGATTCAAATCCCAATGTCAACTTGATTTCTCAAGAAATGTACAAGGCCTAGAACCTGCCTCTATTGAAAAAGAGCAACATCCATCTAGAGTTGGTTGACTAGTCCATCACTGTTCCATTGGGACTAGTGGAAGATATTATTACCACTATTTGTGGGTGGTTGTACCTAGCTAACTTCCTAGTGATTCAGGTGAACAATGGTAAGGGGGACTTCCCAATCATAATGGGAAGAGCATGGCTAAGCACCAGCAATACACACCTAAGAATCTGTGATCTTTCCCTAGAAATATCAAAAGAAAATACATTTGGAAAGATCGAGAAGAAGAAGGTTCTGTGCATCGCATATAGTGACATAGGGTGTAATTGCATGCAAAGGTCATGGTTTGTGCAAAGTTTAACATTTCCTGCATACAATTAGTATGCACAAGTGATTAACATACAAAGATGCTTGTATGCAGCAGCCACACAACAAGAAGGCACCCAGAGGATAATAGATGATTAAGAAAGCATTTCACTCATATGCATGGAACCAATTGTGGGTCTGACTTGTGCTTACATCGATAGCATAGACACATTAGAGTAAGTCCACTGCTAACTTCCAATTCTTAACCTTAAAAATGTCAACTATGAAAAGTTGGAAATCCCTAAGAAATTTAAGCAAGAGCCCCTCAAGCTAAAATCATTACCCACCGGTATGGAATACATGTTTCTTAAAAATGGAAAACTAGTAATTATCAATGCTAAGGTTGCTCCTCAACAGAAAGAAGAACTACTGAAGGTAATCAATAGATGGTCAAAAACCTTTGCTTGGTCATATCTCAAATTAACTGGAATAGATCCTAGGATATGCCAACATAGGATTTACACCAACCCCTCCATGAAGTCTTAAAGAAAACCATAAAGGCATTTGAACCCAAAGCTGAAGTAAGTAGTCAAGGAAGAAATTGAACAACTTCTTAAGGATAGGTTCATATACCTCGTTTGATGAGTTATGAATTTTTTGGCCACAATATCACAACCATGATATTGCGTACATGATATCACATACGCAATATCATAGCCTAGACGTGATATTGCAACCTACATCCTCATCTATAAATAAGAGGTAGGCAATTGTAGTAGGCAGTTTTTTGGGAGTTTTTTGGTGTTTTAGAGTTTTAGAGTCTTTAGGAAGTTAATTTTTATTTTTCTCTCTCTCTCAACCGTTTCTCCTAGTGCATGCATGTAGTGTGGTGGTTGTAATTGTACGGCATCCTTATTCGAGTGTGACATACTTGGACATGCACATGACTAGTAATAAAGATCAAGATTACTTCATCATTGCAGCATCCACTTAGCTTAATTATTTATTTAATTTTTATTGTGATTTACTACTTTCTTAATTAATATCTCTCTACCGTTATCTCCTAGTAACATGGAATGAGTACAACTTAATCACGAGCATTTAAGTGTGACTACTTGATAACCCAGTAGCATGCCTAGGCCATGCACTTGGTAATCCTAGTGGTAGTCATGCACAAGGTCCAATATGTGTATGGATGATTAAGGAATGGATACTCATCACACTTAGGCTAGTTTAGATTCTCTCTCTCCCTCTCTTTCTTAGCTTAGCAATTATTATTTTCCGTCATACCTAGAAGTAGCATTAGTGTAGGAATACATCATACACCTCACTCTGGGCTAAACCATATGTGACAAAGCTAATACTAGTCCAAGTGGGAAGATAATGAACTACAATCTATGAGTAACTATCTAGATAGCACAACTAGTCCGTTTGCGAAGTTCGACCGAATCGTGCGTGAAACGCTCGTATTCATATGGTTGAGTGTAGGGGTACCTCGCCACTCATCATTGGCACCGTTACCGAGAAATGGTGCTAGTTATCTAGATTAGTTATCATACAAGGTTGCTATACAGGAATTAATGATATATCTTTTAGGAAGAAATAATCATAAAAATTCACATACAAATTCGCACGCAAGCTCACAACCATGCCTCTCCTATAAGGCTACGATAATGCCACATCTAGTGAGGCAATTCATTGGAGAACCAATGAATTATATGATAATGAAAATTGGAGTACGCAATCTGAGGTGGGGGTTTCTTATAAATATAAATGAAGGCATCATCATCCCAAAGCACGAAATCATAACCTACTTGATGACGATGAACCACTACTAGCCACTACAAGCCTAACGCAAATACAAGAGGCTGTTCAAATCTCCCGTAGGCATTGTAAAGAGAGTTGCCTACCTAGGCTTGATTTAAACAACTTTCCCAATTTCTTAGGAGGCTATGACTTAGATCTGCAACAACATTTACAAGCTTTCTACAATGCCTATGCATGGAACAACATTGATAATGGTTGGAAAAAACTCAAGCTCTTTCCTATTATACTGGTTGGCCAAGCAAAAGTATGGTATAAATTGTTAAAACCAAATTTAATTTGACATTGGCCAACAATTGTAGAACTCTTTAATGAAAGATATCAAACTTACGCAAGAGTGTTGGCCTTGAGAAAACAAATCCAAGAGTGGAAACAAGCACAACATGAACCCTTGGACATGGCCTTAGAGAGATATTATGCACTGTTAAACAACTGTCCAGGCCATGAGTTCTCCGAGAAAAGGCTAATGTACCATATCATTGATGGGCTTTGTGATGAAACAAGAGAGACCCCAAGGATGTATGCCTAAGGTCAACTATACAAACTCTGAATCCATCAATTCCAAGAGCTTATTAAGAAGGTAGCAAAAGAGGATGGAGAAATGGCTAGATGGGAGAGTGTTGAAAAACATCAACAGGACCAAAATCTCAACTTAATGGAGGTCCATGATCATAAAAGGAGAAATCAACCTATCACAAGGAGGAAGAACTATCTTTTCCAATACCATAATCATTAGAGGAAGCCGAGGCAAAAATTAATAAGATGTTGGAATGGATGCATAAAAAGTGTGGAGAATATATTGATATTATTGGAGATAGATTTTTGACAACCTGAGAAGCAGGACAATGTATCATTAGACAATAAAAAAGAAGGGATGAGGAAGATAAGGGCTCAACTACCAATCATATGTATGAATGCAACATTTTCCTACATGATCACCCCAAGGGCCAATGCCCAATCTTTTTATATTTATATGAGCATTGGGGAACCATGTTACACCCAGAGTTCATACAAAGATACTATGTTCAATCACAGTGGCAACAATCCTAGTTCTGGGGGAAGTCACCCCTAAACTGGAGACACCCTTTGCATCATCCAAATTTAAATGCTTATATAGTTCAACATCCTATTTCCCCAACTGGGTCAACATACTCTATCTTGCCACATTATCATTCTCCTCAATACTATCAGCCCATGTCCTCAATACAACCACTATATTATGTACATTACACTTCTCCTAAATTTCAACGTTCTCATCCTTTCCCTCCTTCTACATCACCACCATCCTTTCCTGAAGTGTCTGCACCACAGCAACAACCCACAAATGTTACTTGTGCTACTATTGCCAACAGCAGTGAGAGACCTCCTCAACATCAAGGGTGTCCCTTCTTTAGACATGGTCGTAGGAAGGGACAACACAATTGTAAGGGCACTACATTCTCCAACTTGGTACAAGTCCAAGACTGTGGTGCATCCTTCTCTTCGAACCCAATGCCTCATGTTACTTCATCAAGGCCACCAATCAACACTACAACAACCATATGGCCCAATGAATATAGCCATGGAGGATGACATCTCGACCCTTGCATACCATCTTATGGTCTCAAGTATCATAGTGGATCAACTTGTTATCCAGAAACCACATCTTATAAATTGTCCCACTATGTTTACTATAATCAAGTGTGTGAACTCCATTGGGATAAGTATAACCAAGTTTTAATGTTTCCAACATGCAAGGATCCTCATCTTTCATTTATTAATCCTTGCCATGATCAACCATTTGGTTATGGGGGATATCCCCCATTTTGATAACAAGCAGGATTAATAAATATTTTTCATTTTTTTTAATTTTACAACTTTTTGTTTTCTAGTTTTTCATTTTTCAATTTCTTGTTTTATCTTTTTGTCTTTTTATATTTTTATAAGTAATATCATCTACGAATAAAACACTCATGTGGCTCATTGGTTGAGGTGTGTTCTATGTTATCGAGTCTCAATTGATCAATTATTTGAACAGTGAGCCCATTACACCCACTCATCCATTCTACAAATAAGAGGTTCTATTCGAGGGTACAATGATATTCTTGACATTCTTGAAACTTAAAATTAATTTTTTGTTCATTGTACCTAGAATGAAGAAGGATGGACCAAGAGGGAATGATTAGGATGTGACATCAAGGGAACTTGTAGATTCTCTTTGGTGACATCTATAAGAGTTATCATGCAATATGGTTATACTAAGATCCTTATAGATCTAATGCAAAATGGGAGTAAGAGCAATCACAAGGCACTCAAAAATCCAATGTTGTTCTACAAGGTCCCACTGGAAAGACATGCACCGATGCATTAAGGTTGGCAGCTTCTTTGGATTCAACAATCAAAAAAAAAGAGAAAAAAAAGAAGAGAGAAGAAAAAGTTCCACAAAGAAAAAATCACTCCCTTAAACAAAATGCCAAGTGATTGTACACCTTGTTGTTATGGTATTCTCATAATCGCTCATCAAGGGATGAAACAATGTGGTGTCACTGATCAAAGGAATGGACTTGGTCCTAATCTTGGAACGATGGGTTAATGACACATTAATCATGCTTTACACATAGGATTCATTGTGCCCTGGGTTAGTTACCTCATGTCCCAATCTCTACAATCCCCTCTATAGTCCATCTCATGTCACTGTTCATGCAATTGTAGCTCATGTCCCTTATAGCATAGAATCCTTACCTCAGTCTGATGATACTTACATGTGTGTGTTTTGTGGAACCAGTGTAGATTACATTTCACCCTTCTAGTGCCCACGTACACTTCTAAGTGTGGTTACGCAAGGGCATTATAGGTTGAAACCTACTTTGGGGAGGACCCACTTGCATAATTTTGGTAATTTAAACTCATAACACATCTTCCACACATCATCTATTACCCTCAACATATTTTCAACAATATTCTTTCCTTTATTATTATCCCTCTAATTCAAACATTCCTATGAACCATCACATAGCCTTTTTCTCCCATCCGAGGTCCTTATTGATAAATTCCACACCACCATAATTTTCGTTCCTTTAGAACTAGTTGAATTACCCAAATGTCCTTAGTTTACATCATTAAATTCAGAAAAATATTCAAAATTTCATATTTCCTAATATGCCTAATATCGATAGGTCATGATATCGCATCACATATGCAATATCACGTCACAAAAACCTATATATATGTGACACCTCCCCCCCCCCCCCCGGCCTTGACTTCCCATCATTTTCAACTATCCACCTGGGGGAGTTTTTCAAATTTCTCTCTACGACTTGTGATTGTGCATCCTTTGCTTGCATACCTATATCTCACTCACTAGTCCTTCGATTTTCATTCCATCTGAACCCACTTGAACCCAGAGTGTTCAACTCAGTTGTGGGGGAGGGGCACATGCTGAATAATGAAAAATATTTTTGGAATTTACCATCGCCCAAAGGACATTATCAAGGGTAATTAGTTATAACATTAAGGAGAAATGTGCCAAAAATAATTTTATCCCCTTAGTTACACAAGAAAAATAGACTTGAAAACCACCTAAGCAAAAAGGACTCAATATTATAATCTTTTGGGGACATATAATTAACGTTACATGGAGATATAAACAAATCCATTAAGGTAAGTAGTAAGGTATAACCTAACTTTGGAAATAACCTTACTAACAATTGGCCTCGTGTGATTGTAGATAGCCCCAAAACGTGGATAACAAGAAGGTATTGCTCAAGGTGGGAGTAAATGACCCAGGAGAGGCGAAAGACAAGTCCCTGCCAGAAAGCATGCAGAGAAGGAGGAACAATCATTTAGCATTTACCAAGAAGACTCTGCTACTATTTAATCAAGGTAAGCAGAAGGAGGAGCTGCTACAATGCCTGAATAAGGACAACATCTCACGTTGCCTTAGGATTGTGTTTAGGCTATCCATGAGAAGTCCACATTCACTATAGTGATTGTGGAATTAAACTTTGAATCGTTTGTAGAATTTTCTCCAGAGGCTGTTATGGATCACCTCACAGGGTCCCTGTTATGGCGTATCCTCTCTGAAAGTGATGCATGGTACTTAGGGGAAACATACCAATTTTGGCACAATAAAGAACAAGGCACCACAGTAAAAATTTTTGGTATGAATGTTGACTTCTCTATTTAGGCCATTTTGAAAGTATTAAACCTTCCAAATATAGGGCCAAAGGTTGCTCATTTGTTGACTTGCTTAGACCCTAGTGCGCAATAGGTTTGGTTGGAAAGGATGTATGGCAAGGAGGATAAGATGTTGGAGAGTTGATGATGGAAGAGAGGATCTATTTTAAAATAGGGACTTATCACCTCTTCCCCACAAAGGGCTTGAAAAGAATTTTAACATATGTAGTAAGAGGCTATGCAGTGTTGATGGGAAAGGTTAATGCTAGCCTACCTCATCTATATTTCACAAAGATTCTAAGGTAGTTTAAAGAACGGAAGATAGGAAATCTTGTATTGACCTTCCCTTTTCTTATCAAGAAGTTGTGTAGACATCCTAGTATCAGAGGATATACCAATGATGTCCTCCAAAAAGCCCAAAATGCTTCATATGCTATACTAAAGCCACCAGTTGCAAGGAAAATCACTAGTGAGACGTTGGAGCCAAAACAAGAAAAGGAACAAATGGCAAGGCCAACGGAAACTCAACTTGCAAGACCCAGCCAACTTCCAAGCTTAGGACCTAGCCAACAACATTAAGTAGGGCCTAGCATAGGCTAGCAAGATCAACCACCATCGCTGCAAGATTATAGACCATCAATGAGCCATTTCAAGGCCATCATGGAGACAATCATTTGGGGAAGTCATGATGATGCAAATCTCTTCCATGTCATCAATGATGTCATACAGCCCACAATTTCTTTGGATCATGCAAGGGGTGAAGTATCCATCCATACAGGAGGAGGGGAGAGCATTGGGTCACAACAGATCTCAGGGAACACTGCATCTTTTCAAGTGCAATTAGAAACTGGTGAAGAGGCCACAATGATGGTCATGCAACACTAAGATGCAGCAGAAGCTACAGAAGTGGTCGCAGACCATAATAAGGAATCATTCAATGTACCTATTTTGCCATTAGTAGACCTTACAGGAGCACGGGATGCTCAAACTCTAGCTGAAATCTCAATGACTCCTACAGAACATGAGGATGTGCTTGATCAGTTACTACAAATAGGATAGGTAATGATTTCCCTGTTTAACATCCTTCAAGATGTTATAGCAATTTAATTAGATCTCATTTCCACCCAAGGGAAGCTAGTCTTGATAGAGATGAGGGCTGAGCATGTTGAAGTAGATGTGCAAAGATCGCAAGAAAGGCTCATGGCCCTACAAGTAGCACAACGGGACCCTTCGTAATTTGATCCCATAGACCAACTTGATACTTTCAAAACTAAGCAACTGACCAAACTATTGACGAAGAATAAGAAAGTGGTAGAAGAAAAAGAGAAGGTTGTTTGGGATGCCTCTGCAGCACAAGCTCAACCTTATGCACATCCCAAGGCACTTAAGGCCTTACAAAAGGAAAACAAGCAACTTGTTGCTAACAACCTTTGGTTGACCTCTATGGAGAAGTAAAAGAATGTTCTCAAATGTTCCCCAAAGACTGGTGAATGTATTCTTGGCTTGGTCTTTTGGGGCTATTTATATTTAATTATATCCTCTATATCCATCCAGAAAATTGTAGTAGTGATGCCCTACGATGGTGTCTAAGACTTGGTCAAAAAATGGTAATAGAAAGTAATATTTGAATGTTGCCATATTTAGTAGCCTGAAATCTATGCGCACCCTCCATTTGCCTCCCTTTTAGGCACAATAACTAAGGGGCTAACCCATTTTCTATCAACAATGGTAATGAGTGGCGAGGTACTCCTACACTCAACCATACAAATAAGAGCGTTTCACGCATGATTCGGTCGAACTCTGCAGATGAACTAGTTGTGGTATCTAGACAGTTACTCATAGATCACAATTCACTATCTTCCCACCTGGACTAGTATTAGCTTTGTCACACATGATTCAGTCCAAAGTGAGGTGTATGATGTATTCCTATACTAATGCTACTTCTAGGTATGAAGGAAAATAATAATTGCTCATTGCACTTATTAAGAGAGGGTGAGAGAGAATCTAAACTAGCCTAAGTGCAATGAGCATCCATTTCTTAATCATCTATACACATCTTGGACCTTGTGCATGACTACCATTAGGATTACCAAGCGCATGACCTAGGTATGCTACTGGGTTACCAAGTAGTCACACTTAAATGCTTGTGATTAAGTTGTATTAATTCCATGTTAATAGGAGATAACAGTAGAGAGATATTAACTAAGAAAGTAGTAAATAATAATAAATAAATAAATAAGTTAAGTGGATGTTGAAATGATGAAGTAATCTAGATCTTTATTATCAGTCATGTACGTGTCCAAGTACATCAAACTTGAATAAGGATGTCGTACAATTACAATCACCATATTGTGGGCATGCACTGGGAGAAAAGGTTGAGAGAGAAAACAAAATAAAACTTAACTTCCTAAAGACTCTAGAACTCTAAAACTCCCAAAAAAACTACCTACTACAATTGCCTACATCTTATTTATAGATGAGGAGGCTAGCTATGATATCGCATACGTGATAGTACATCTAGGCTATGATATCACGTAGGCAATATCATGGCTGCAATATCACAGCCAACAAATTCATGACTCATCATACCCCTATGACTAAATGAAAACTCATCCTCGAGTTTAAGTGAGAACAAGCTCTATTGATTACATAGTGGATAGGTATGGGATTATTAACTGATAAAAATGGATTCATGCCACAATGTGGAATCAGAACAAAATTAAGACACAACACAAAGAATGCAAAAGAAAATCCTATAGCTACAAAATTGATGGAACTCATGTAGTTCCTAATGGCGGTGGCTCCTCCATGGGTGCCTTTCCCTTGTCTTGTGCTCTAGGTCTTGGGACTTGATGGCATTGAAGTATGGCCTAGAGTTTCTCCTCCTCGATTCGGGGATCCTGTGCCATCCATGCTAATGTTTTGATGTTTGATGGAGTCAGCATCTCCCATGGGTAGGGTAGTTGCAGAAACATCTTATTTTCTTTGACGTACCAAGTCACAAACAACCACCATTCCTCCTCATAGGCTCTATCTTTGTCTCTGTACTCCAAAAAATTTATAAGCCATCGAGCCAAGTTTCTTGCGATACCCTTTTATCCCTAGTACCTTTCTTTAACCACTTTAAGTTCAAAATTTGCAACCTCCAATTTTTGCAACAATTTCTTTCATTCTACAAACTTTGCTTCATATTTAACATAGGTGGTGGCTGCCTATTGCTTGAGCTCTATCCTTGGCCATCCTACTGTTAACATAGCAAGATTGGCATACCGCAGGTTTGCCAACTCCATGTACTTGGTAAGGTTCTGGATCTGTAGGTCTTAGTTCTTAACTTCCACTTGGTGGAGAAATGCATATGTATCCAATATGGCCCGCCAGTCAATGTGTTGAGAATTCAGAGCATTGATGTAAGCCTTGGCCATATGGATCTCTTTCTCGATAATTTTCTTATACATCCCTACCTAGTCCCGGAAGTTCTCATTTAGCTTTGCATGCCATTTAGCCTCATTCTACCATGTCCTTATTTCAATAGCCATTTTTTAATGGATGGCGTGCACCTCCTCCATCGAGAGGGTTTGATTTCCTTGGCTAAATGGTTCATGTCTTGGTTGACCTGGATGAGATTTTAACGACTACTTCTAAGCATCTTCCAACAACAAATAGGAAATCATGTAGAAGTCTTTGTGGATGATTTCTCCACCTATGGAGAAAACTTTGATCAAGCCTTAGACCAGTTAAAGAAAGTGTTAAAAAGATGTGTAGAAACCAATTTGAGGCTCAACTGGTAGAAAAGCCATTTGATGGTCCAAGAGGGCATAGTACTAGGGCACAAAATCTCACACATAATGATAGAGATAGACCTCGAGAAAATCAAAGTTATCCAAGGAATTACTCATCAATCAGAAACTATCAAAGATATTTAGTTATTCCTTGGACATATTAGCTACTATAAGAGATTTATTGAGAACTTTTCAAAGGTTGCAAAACCATTGGTGGAATTAACAAAAAAGGACATACCTTTCAAGTGGACCAGGGAATGTGAATTAGATTTTCAAACTCTAAAACAAAAGCTAGTAGAAATACCCATTCTACAAGCTCCTGACTGGTCCAAACCATTCCATATCATGACTGACATATCCAACTATGCCTTAGGAGCCGTACTTACATAGTTAAATGACTAGAAGCATCCTTATTACATTCACTGTGCAAGTAGAAGTATCACTGGTGCACAACTTAACTACACTACCAGAGAAGAATTAATGGCTTAGTGTTTGCACTAGAAAATTTTAGACACTATGTATTGGGATATAAAGTATATATACATATAGATCATAGTGCAATAAGGTTCCTCATGAATAAGCCAATGGTAAGCCCTCGTATCATACGATGCTTGTAATCTTACAAGAGTTCGATCTTACAATGATCAATCATAAAGATACTGAGAACATAGTTGTTGATCATTTATCTTAGTTGCAATGGGACAACAAAGAGGACAAGTATCCAATTTCTAATTATTTTCTTGATGAATTCCTCTTTGTTAGTGTAGTGAATAATCAATCACCCATGGAGACAAACTGGTACAGTAGCATTCTTACCTATCTCCTCACTCAACAAATACCACAAGAGTTAAACCTTAAGAAGAAACAACAGTTTCTTCACTAAGCCAAGTACTCTATGGAAATCAATGGGCAGCTTTGCAAAGTATGTCCTCATGGCTTGGTTCAATGGTATGTTTCCAATATAGATCAACTATGAGTTCTCCAAGATACTCATGAGGGTCCTTGTGGGGGTCATTATGCTAGGAGATGAATGACCATCAAGACCTTGCTTGTAGAATATTATTGGCCTACATTGTTTTGGGATGTCCATCAATTTTTTCAGTCTTGTGAGCATTGTCAACGTGATGGGGGAATGAATGCTAGAATGGAGGGTCTACAACAATGGATCCAACTGTAAGAACCCTTCAACATTTGGGGAAGTGATTTTATGGGGCCAATTACACCAATGTCCAATGGAAAAGTCTATATCATTGTTGTTGTTGATTACCTAACTAAATGGGTAGAAGTAGCTACTATTAAGAATTGTACATCATCTATAGTTGCACAATTTGTTCAACAATAAATCATAAATAAGTTTGGTGTGCCTCATGCAGTTATTTTAGACAATGGTACCCATTTCACAGGTGCAAATTTTTAGAAATTAATGCAACACTTAGGGGTTGAGCATAAATTGACTACACCATACCACCCCCAAGCAAACAATCAAGAAGAAGTCACCAACAAGGAGATTACAAAGATATTGACAAGAATTGTTAGCAATTTTAGGTGAGACTAGAGCACTAAACTAAATAATGCTCTTTGGGCATACCGCTCCACATGGAAACTCCCTACAAGCTACTCTCTCTATGAGTTAGTGTATGGTAAATTACCAATGCATCTCATTCAAACTTAGCTCCGTACACTATCCATGGCATGTGACCTTAACCTTGACATTAATCTAGCATAGAAACAATGATTAGTAACCCTTAACTTGCTAGAAGAAAATCGACTAGTTGCCCTGTCATCTAATGAGTTGCATAAGGCATTCAATAAACAACATCATGGCCTAAGGATTAGGAAATTTAAATATCAACTAGGAGATAAGGTTCTCTACTGAAATCCCACACATGTGCCATAACGTACTAAATTTCAAACACTATGGAAAGGACCTTATATTATTTATGCAACTTTTCCTTCAGGGGCCATGACAATATACAAACCTGAGAGCCCAAACAAGAAACTGTTGGTCAATGTACAACAAACCAAACCTTTCCGTAAGCATAGGATAGCCAATACACATGCTACCTGTATTAATGGACAACCTTGCTCACTATTTTGGATCTCCTCCTTCCAACTTAGTCATGGGGGAGATGGCCACCTATGCTAACCATTTTAGTCCCTCGATTCTTTTTGAGTTTTTATTTTACACATTTTTTTTACACATTATTCATGTTTTTACTATTTCTTTGTTTGCTTAATTTTCTTTTCTTTGTCATCCAATAAGTGCTCATGATGCTGGATTGCATTATATCATATTGATTGCTAATGTTTGTTTTTTACCTTTCAATTATGATGTTGATATTAAGGTATGGTTCTTTTGGTAAAATAGGCAATGCGTCCACATTGTCCACTCATCCATACAACTGTATGGTCTCATTTGGCTTGGAATTGTACAGTCCCTTTTTTCTAAGTAAATTTATTAATGAAGTAGTGGCTAGGTACTTTTCAAACCAAGGAAAGACTCAAAGGATGAAAAGGATGTGACTTCAAGGGGAATCAATGCATTTGTGTTGCCCATTCTCTTGGGTGCTTGGATGCTTGGATGCTTGTTTCTTAGGTTTTTCGCCATTTTGACATTATTCAAAAATCAGGAAGCTGAGTGAATAAAAATAAGTCTTTGCATGGTGTGGTTCTCATGCAAAATAAAAGAAGGAGAAAAGTGAGAATTCAAAGCACACCCCTTAGACATAATAAAGCAATATGGGCTACAAGCATTGGTTATGAAACTGGAAAGACATGTTACCATGCCTAAAGGTTCCCTCTAATTAAGGTCATTTCTCACTTCCTACTTCTCCATCTAGCTCTCCTCGAGATGGTGGTCACTCTTTGTGAAGGCATTCTTATTGCTTCAAGAGGTTGGATTGGCCAGGTTTATTGATGTAAGGTCATTGAATGTGGTTGGTTTGAGTCTAGATTTGGGATGAAATTCTACTCAGTCGTCTTAACCATGAAATACACAAGGGGCTTTACACAACCTTGTTCTTGGGATTCCATTCCATTCTCTCCTCTCCATATTTCTTCCCATTTTCCACCTCATTGTTGGCTTTATCATTAGTCTGTTCTAGGTTGATGCATTGTTTTCTTTGGTGAATTCTTGTGGGTAAGTTTTTAACTCTTGCTTCCAAATGACATTCCTAGAGCCTACGGACTCTTTGGTTTGTGGGTTTGTCATGGCATAAAAGGCATGAGCCTGCTTTTGGGAGGATCCACTAGCATTCCTTTTTGGTGCAATTGTTAAGTTCTTTTCCTTAAACATTTCTTGCAATCAATCATCTCTTGTTTCATCCCCATCTATGACATCCATTTTATTGGCGTTTCCATTGTTATTTTTTTCCATCTTTCTTGTTCCTCATATTTTTCCATCTTATAGCTACCAGAGGTTCGCTCTTAGTTGTGGGGGCCCTAACACAAATTTTTCAATTTTCTCCATTTTACTATTTGCCTAACCCCTACACCTTGGGTAGTCACCTGTGATAAATCTCCAAACTAGTTTCTACCATAACCACAACTCAGCTAATGCGCTATTATATCGAGGCAAGGTATCAACTACGTTATGGTTTCTCTATCCTTGCTCATTTGTGACTGTGTTGTATGTGTAGATGACGATCATACAAACAATGGATTGGGCTTGGAGGAAGTACTCAAGATGGACCAAAACTGGAACATTTACAAAAGGAGCAAGTCTGGTGGCGTGCCTATGGATAAACAATGGAAGATGCAATTTTAGCATTAGTAGCAACACACTTCATTTTCTTTCTCTCTCTTTCTCTACAAGCTACCAAATAAGGGCTTGGATGTCATTTATGTACGAGTGTTCACCATAATGTTCATGAACACTAATGATGTAATATGCTTATTGATCTATTCACTGGGCACATTGAGTTTGTCATCCCATTCTACCGTCAGTTGTTAGTTAGTCAATAATCCCATACCTTCCCAATATTTTGTAAAGAAATTATTTCTTTTCTTCTATACTTGAGGATGAGTTTTCATTCAGTTGTGGGGGTATGATGAGAGTGGTTACTCTAGCGGTTACTATAGCAATTATTCTAATTATTAGAGTAATTACTCTAGTAGTTACTCTAATTATTAGAGTGGTTACTCTAGTGGTTACTCTAATTATTAGAGTGGTTACTCTAGCGGTTGCTTTAGTAGTTATTCTAATTATTAGAGTGGTTACTCCCAAGCCTATAAATATAGTGCCCAAGCGCACAATTGGAAGAAGTCTTTCAGCAGTCAAGTAGCAAAACTCTTGTAGTCTGTTTGAAAGTTAGAGTATTTTCCAAGTGCCCATAGCAGGAGGTCTAAGTATGGACGGATCTTTATTTGAGCATTATGTACCTAAGCACACCTTGTGTACAGCAGTAAAGATAAGCTCTTCGATTCATCCTTGCAACACTTAAGATTTGTTTTTTACGCATTTCTTTTATTTTATTTTCTTATGCATTTATTTTATTTTATTTTATTTTATGCACTTTACATTTCTGTTATTAGCACAACAATTCATTTTGATCAATTAAGCAAATCATTAAATTACACAAGCACAACCACTTCGAGCATGCGTGTAACACTTGGTAACCTAGTAACAATTAGCATTTGGTAATCCCAGTAGTGTTGCATTGGTTCAAGATGTGTATAACAGGTGGGAACAAATGCTTATGTTAGGATTAGTTAAAACTTAGTTAATGAGTAGTTAAGTTAAATTAGTCGCCTAGTTATCTCTCTCTTTCCCTATTAGCACACAACATAAAAACATAAAAGATATAAAAATCATATGCCTCAAGCTTACTTAACCATACAATCGTGACATACAAGGAAGTTTGAGAAGACAATGATCAATCAACCTATCCTCGTTTCACAAGGATGCATAAGCACTTAGCCCTTGGAATTCAACCAGATCATACGTGAAATGCTTGTATTCATATAGTTGAGTGTAGGGGTACCTCATCGCTCATCAAATAGGAATAAGCAAAAAGATCTTCAATAAAACTCACTCTAAGCATAGTTCAACATGTGAGGGCTATTCACCAATATTTTGTGTTTATAAAGCTTTTAAGATTTTGCTGCACTATTTTCTTTTAGGATGGATAAAGTCACAACAGCTTTAGAGTTTTCTTATAGTTGTTATGTTTTAGTTTTACTTCTGCAAATTCTTATTGGATGAAAGTATTTTATTTCTATGAAGTTATTTCTTATTCATTCATAAAATTATATTTTGTTTTATCTATGGTTAACGGAAAAATCTTTGAATATTTGAGTAATGTAGAAATCTCTATTACTTTGACTTAGCTGTTGTTAATAGGAAGATCTTGGCCTAAATTTTTAACACTACTATCATGTATTTCTTCCTTAAAAAAATTTTTAAGTGTGATTGCTTGCTCAAGGGATGTCAATACGCTTGGAATATCACCATTGGAAATGTAGATGATGGAATTTTGAAAATGATTTGGACATAAACACTTATCATCTAGAAACTTTGAAAATGATTTTTACACAAAAAGGGCTAGAACTATTGACCTAGCAAATGGTATCCTACAACAATGTGCTGGATCTATCATGCAACCATCTAACTGGTTCAATAGACAACATTAGAGGCCTAGGCAAATTAAGGTTGCTCAACCTATCTCATAACATGTTGACAAGCCATATTCATGCATTTCCAATTTAACCAGTTTGGAAGAGCTTGATCTCAATTCTAATAGATTATATGGGATCCTCCCTCAAGAATTAAACTCCCTCAATTTTTTGGGTGTTTTTAATGTGTCAAACAATCTTTGATGCAACAAAGTTTTCACTTCTACATACTTCACCACATTTGATGAAAGATCATTTGCAAGGAATCCATATTTATGTGGATATTCTAAAAATCATCAATGCCCAAAGCCAAAAATGCCAAATAATGCAACATCAACAGTGGCAAACAAAAGCAAAAGCAACAATGGATGGTGGGACTAGCTATTTGAACATGGGTGGCTCATAGCATTGGGATTAGGCTTTGGATTATCTTTTGGGGAAACCATTGTGCTGGATTTTCATTGGATGCTTTTCAGTGCTTCTATGGTCAATACATCTTCTAGTTCTTCTTATGTTGCTATTTATTTAAGCTACATTGAACATAATATGTAGGAGCAAAGATGGTTAACACTACTATGTATAGTTTTCCATGGTCATTTGACAACCAAATATTTGTATCTAATTCTCCACTTGGAGGCACTAGTGAATGCTTTTTACATTGTAATGTAATGATATTACAAGTTTTGCTTAACCAATTTTCTTATTAGCTATTAGGATTGAATAAACCATGTACAAGTTTGATTTTATAATGATTGCAAATACAAAAGGAATTTCACATGTAAGTTTTTTTTTTCATCTTAGAAGGGTAGATTGGATATGCTAGACAAGAGTGTCCTACTACAAGGCTACTTTACTAATGCCATACCTAGTTTTTGATTGCTTGATTCTCTAGGTGCTAGATTAGTAGATTCCATCCATCATATTTAAAAAATTGTTTGGTTTCAATTAATTGTTGGTATTCTATCAACATTAATCTTGAGATTCATGTTGAGTCCACCAATTCTATTATTTTGTTTTTCTTTTTGAGGTATAATATGCTTAGATTTATGAATCTTTCAACGTAACATCATTGGATTCACCAAACCAAATAGGCACTAAAGCTTGTACTAAATTATGAGGGGTTCAATGGTAAGGCACTGACTAGAGATTTATCATTCAAACACATTGATGTTGTTTTAGTATGTTTGTTGTGCTTATCCTCATGGAGGTTGTAATAGTTCCTCCTAAAGGTGAATTCATAAGCTATAGACTACTCTATTGTGAGAAAAGGGGTTGTGCTACCAAGCCCAATGTTTGTTTGTCAAGGAAAAAAAAAAAGAGGGTGGAGGGCAAGTGGTTAGGACACTCATCTCTTAATTGGGAGATCGTGATTTTGATTCTTACCTATGCTTTCAAGTGTGGTGGCGGTAGAGTAGCCTTGTGGGACATCCCTTTTCATTCGCAGGTCCCATCACTTAGCATTGCTCAATTGTAAAAAAATCCTTGTTAGACAATGAGGTTAGTCCTTGAGTTACCTCTTACTAGTAGAAAAATGATTGAATATTAAAATGGTAAACTTATATATATAGAGAGTTTATAAAATACCACCTAAGTTCTAAACTAGGACTTCAAAAATTTTAGAGTACCATCATTGATGCTAGCTCATTACTTTGTGAACTAATAATGTGAGAATTTAACCTCCCCTTTTAACACATGCTTGAGTTAAAAAAGTTAGGATTCAGTACTCTTTTTTAACATCTAACCTAACCTATGTCAAGTGGCTCCACATAGGCTTAAAACCAAGTCTTATATGATAAAATCGGGATAATTTCCCACACCGCGTAACTTCTTATAAATGTAATCCAATGCCAGTTCCTTTTTTTTAATATTTAATTTCGGATGATCCGTTAAAAAATTTCGGTTCATACATTGCAGCATTTCAACTCGAAGACAGAACCACTGGACGCAACAAATGCAGAATCGTGTTTCACATTCTGTCTTCTGAATCAGTCAGACGAACATCTTGTTTTTGATTTTGATTCATAAATTTTCATCTGAGACAAGTAACTTCTCTGTAGAGATTGTACCATCTTATAGGATTTATAAGTTTGTCTTCAATATGCTGAATCTTTTTCTTAATTTTTCTTTAAAGTGAATAAACCCTGCCTATATTTGCAAAAGCTGCTGACTCCGTTTTCGAAATGTCAGAGGTTGTTGTTGAACAACATAACATACTTCTGAATCAAACCATTCTGCAAAACCTCCATTATCAAGATCTAGAGCATTGGAGAAATTAACAAACCCTAGATTGAAGGCGAATTCAACAGGAAAATGGCGGACAACGATACCGTGCCTCTGCATCCGAGATCTTCACAATCCGATATCGACAAAATTGAGAATCTCATCAATGTGAGCGTTCAGCTGGTGACTTTAGTAGTTCCAGTATCCTCGTTTGCAATTGTTTCTGTGGTGAGACCAGAAAGGTCTTCCAGGGCTTCAATTCCGGTATCTTCATCGTCCACATGCATGCAGAAAATATCATAATCATCGGCTCCAATTATTCCTTCTGTGCCTACTGGTAGCAATGGTGCCTCTGGTGACAGATCCGGAGGGATTGCTTTGGATGGTTTTGGTTCGGTTCGAACACTCTGACTGAGCTCGTGTGGAAGACGATCGAGAGAAATGTTCTCAGGATCTCCAACAATCTGAAGCTGGTCGTTTTTCCAAACCCCTAACGTGAGGATCCTGGAAAGGCTCTGAGAGATCGGATCTCTGGGGTCCCTTTTTCTTCATCATTTTTATGGGGCTCATGCTTTCCTGGTCTGCCTCGATTGATAAGGTTGGTACCATAGTTGTTTTTTGAAATTGTTGTTTGCACAGAATGCTACAATTCCACTGGTACATGATTCATTTCTGGAATTCATTCTTAGTTTATTAGTTTAAGATTGAAATTGGGTATCATTTTCAACATAAAAAATGTTGAAAGATCGCTTAAACATAAAAATTTTATGACTTTGTGTGAAAAGGCTAAGATAGGATTACTAGAAATTTTTATTACATCCAGGAAATTACAAAGGAAGTTGAAAACATCATTGATGTAATGATCCAAGTAGATAGGGTCAACTTGAGGGAAAACAATTAGCAGATTATAATTGATATTGTAATTCATTTGAATATGAGCCAAAGAGGGGCAAAATAAAAATATATATTCTTCATATTCTATGTTTTGTTTCCACAGTTTGCAAATATGCTCTTCTGTTTGTAAATTGATCCAATGACTTGTGTCAATAAGGAGATGATGAGAGTTGATTCTCGCTTTAGCAATTTGATTCCTTAAATGAATAGGAATATTTGAGAAGAGATAATTTTGAGTACTTGATAACAAACCTCTTCTAAGAGCAGGTAAATAAAAATACCTTTTTCCTGCTGTGTTCAACTAAACCTTGGTCAAAACTTTATCTTTTACAATCTTCTGGAAAAGCCTTTGGTTTTAAGGAAGATCCTTTATTATAGTATTCCATGACTGAAGCCATAATTTTCCTTGATGCAACGATCCATTTCTTTGTGTAGTATTGATCATCTCCTTAGCATAATTGACTTCCTCCATGTGATTTAATTTTTGAGTATAAGCAATGAATTGGCAAAGGGCTTTAACTTCAAGAGGAACCAAATCTGCTTCTAAGAGTAAAACATCATAAGAAGTCTGCATTTTTCTTGAAATTCACATACAAGAAACTTTTTTTGAACATGCTTTAATTTTGTCCAATTATATGTGGAAAGAGAAAGTCCCTATGCAACACACCCATATAGCCATATAGGTTGGACAAGATTGTGAGAAGGTTTCTTTCTGATCTCCCATGCCAAAATTTGTTTCTTGCTGCAATTAATTCTTAGATCAGTGTAGCAGTGCCCCAGAAGGCATCTGTCTTAACTAATAACAGTATGGTTTTGGTTATATTAAATTTTATCTGTTGCAGGTTTTGCTTTATTGAAATGTATTCAATGTGTCCTTTAAATCATACCAATGTATGTACTCACTATATTCCAATATTAGATCACTGGAAAATGCGTAGTTCAGTAGGGTAAGGCAATAACTATACCAAAAAAAAATATATGTAAAACTCACCCTAAAAAAGGTCAGAGTATAGTAAAGAAAATCAAGAGTTATGATATTGTCTATGTCCATAATTCATTTTTGGATGGTTCTTCATTATACATCCTTAGCACTTTTCTTTTCAACATGATACCAAGTGTTTTTTATTATAACAATTCCAAAAATTCAAATAGTTATGTTTTCTAGATAATTCAAGTCATTTCAGGCAGCATGAACAGACCTGTGAAGAGTTCTAAAAGTTGTATGTTGTAAAATTAGCTCAAACTTACTAGATAATTATGACTTATCTGATTTGTTGAACCTAGCTCTTGATTTCTTTATTTGAGAGACTTAAGTTGTGGCTGTATAAATATAATATGTTTTATTGCTGCTTACCAGCACCCATAGAGAACATAGTTATTACAGATGCACAGAGTTCAATTTTAAAAACAAAGGGGGAGGGTTTGACTCATGAGATGACACTTTTAACTCAGTCCTTACAACTTATCAATACATAAAGGTCATAAGCCATCATTTGATTTTGACATTGAAAAATTAAAAAAAAAACAATTTTTAGATTTAGGAAACAAAATTGATTGTGAAATCATGTTGATGCATGCATGTGGACTTTCAAATTATTCATGTGTATAACAGTTACATGAAATGTTGAATTACAGATGCTTTTGAATACATGAAGCTATTGGTGTTACCACATTTTTAAAAATGTTAGTGATGAATGAGGCTGGAGTAGGTTAGATAGATAGGAATTAATAGCAGTAAGGTGTTATATTATTTGAATTTCCAGGTGTACCAAGATGTTAATATCTAAGTGGGATAAGTAAGAAGTTTTTGAAAGTAAATTTTCAAGGCCTACATAGTGGATGAAATTGAGGTTATTCAATGTTTTGATATTTGAACTTGTTGATGCATGTCAGTTTTTCTTTAATCATTTTGCTGTTAATGTATTATACACAATAGTGGCCCATTGTTTGAAATCCACAGGCATTTACTGTGCAACTGTGGTCAGTATGGTAAAATGGGATAAATCCATAGAATGTTAGTTTGCCATCTCACAATGTGAGCTAAAGTATATTGATTCACTTTTGTTACGTTTAGATATCTTGTATCCATATTTGTGTGAGATCTTATACTACTTAATTTTCAAATCTAACATCCATTTTAAAAAACCAACTTTAGTGTTAGTGGTTTCTCATTTGGACCTTGAACAACCAGCTTAAATCGTATTGTTATTTGGTTAAGTGATTACCCTGAGACTCTCAGAGGTTTCAAGTAAATTGAATTGAATTTAAAAATGTTCCAGGTGAGGCTTGCTCCAGTCATGTTCACATTCGAATTCTTGAAAAGGGTGAGAGCGAACCAGATGCTACTCCTCATTTTAAAACAAAGGCAAATGAGAACTCCTCCTATCATCAGAAGCATGTCTACCAAAGGGGCAAGGGCAAAGCTACTATAGTAGAAGAAGTTGTGGAGAATAAATTAGATGATGACGATGGGTGTGACATTTGCCACTATGAACATCCTAAGGGATGTTTTTTTGTTGTGTCATACTTATATGAATTTGGGGTGTATGCTCTGAATCCACGACTATCAAAAAGGAAAATACCAAGAAGATTGCCTTATCCTCAAGTCAATCCTAGGTAGTTCCACCAACAACAACCTTATTATCCAAGTGGAACTCCACCATAACCATATGAGTAGTATCAGTAGTAACAGTAACTACAGTCATGGGGGATGCCACCACCATGGTAGTAGTACCCTTACAGGAAGCTAGATCTATATGGGTACTATGTTTAGTAGCCCTTGTCTCCACGTGACTCTTCTAGTCACTTTTCTCATTTCCAGCAACTACTGCCCTTTTGAATATCACCAATTTCATTATCTAGCTCCTAAGGGGAATCCCATATTGCATATGTACCCTCCTCATGTGCCTACACCTATTCCTCCATCCTTAAAATAGCTATTGCTTGCTCCATTCATGTAGGGTGAGCTTTCAGCTTAGCTGCAATAACATAATACCACAAGGGCCATTAATATACAATTGGTTAATTAACTAAGTTGTTTGGAACCTACATCTTGTAAACAACCATTCTTTTGATCCAATAGTCCTCTTAAGCCCTCATAAACTTATGTAGTTATTCATCCTACTCCTTCCTCATTCTTTGAAAATTATTGAATTGAGAGCCCTTCAAACCAATTACCTCCCAAGATCTGCATTGTTATGTTAACTCATGTCATATTTGACTGGATTTAGGCTAGCAACATTATTAGGAAATTAGTCGATTTTAGAAGTCCCCTTATCTATTTGTAGATTACTAGAAATGAACCATGTGAAGCTCTTTTGGATTCAGGTTTTGGTGTTAATTTGATTTCCCATGAGATCTATACTGCCTAGAATCTATCCCCTCTTAAAAAGAGCAATATCAAATTAGAATTGGTAGACCTGTACATTAGTGTTCCATTGGAACTAGTAGAAGATATTATAACCACTATTTGTGGGTGGTCTTATCCTAGTGATCAAAGTTGAGAATTGCAAGAGGGATTTTTTTATCATTATGGGAAGGGCATGGCTAAGTATTGTTGATGCAAGAATGGACATCATAGATCTTTCCTGGAAATCTCTAAGGAAAATGCATTAAGAAAGATCAAGAAGAAATGAGTTCCATGTAATGTGTATAGTGATATAGGGTGCAACTACATGTAAAAGCTCTAATTCATAAAAAGAGCATCCATTTCTGCAGGCAAGTAGTGTGCAAATAAGGTAGATATTTAAAGGTGCCTATATGCAACAACTACAAAATAAGAGGACACCCAGTGGGTAATAGTTGAGCGTAGAAAAATTTGCATAGAACCAACTAAGAGCCTAACATGCACCTATGTCACAAGCATGAATGAACTAGCGCAAGTTCATCACAAACTCTCTAATAACAAAAATGATGATACATATTGGGGAGAGTTGGAAATCCCTGAAAATTTTAAACAAGAGCCCCTAGAGTTAAAAACTCTAACTGTCGGCCTATAATATGCATTTCTGAAAAATGGAAAGATGGTTATAATTAATGTTAAACGTACTCCTAAACAAAAAGAGAAACTATTGAAAGTGGTTAACAAATGGCCAACAACCTTTGCTTGGTCATATCCTAAATTGATTGGGATTGATTCATAAATATGCTAGCACTGTATCTATATCGATCTTACCATGAAGCCAAGGAAGTAGCCACAGTGATGGTTGAATCAACCATTAAAGCAAATCATCAAAGAGAAGATAGAACAACTCCTCAAGGCAGGGTTCATCTATCCTATTGCAAATAGTGAGTGGGTTAGCCTACTCATGATTGTGCCAAAGAAAGATGATAAGTGACAACCTTGTATTGATTTTAGGCTATTGAACATGGCAACATTTAAAGATCATTTTTTGTTGTCATTTGTCGATAAGTGTTGGATCCATTTTGGACATTTCTATTATAGCTATTTGGATTATTATGGTGGTTATGACCAAATTCAAATTGTACTAGAGGATTAAGCCAAAACTACATTCATAAGTCTCTAGGAAACTTTTGCATAACCACATTTCAATGCTTGGTTTTGAGCATCTTTCAATAGCAAATTGGTAGTGGGGTGGAAATCTTCATGGATGACTTTTCCACTTATGGTGCTACATTCAGGCAAGCCTTGAACCACCTTGAGCAAATATTAAAAAGATGTATGGAAACAAACCTATAGCTTAATTGACAAAAGAGCCATCTAATGGTCTAAGAGGGCATAGTCTTGGGTTATAGAATCTCACAAGTAGGGATAGAGGTAGACCTTGAAAAGATAAGGATCATCCAAGGAATAACCCATCAACCAAAAATAGTTAAAGATGTCTGATCATTTCTTGGGTACACTGGCTACTACCGACGATTCATAGATAATTTCTCTAAGATCACAAAATTGTTGGTTAAGCTAACAAAGAAAGATGCTCCATTTGTTTAGACCAAGGAATGTGAAAATGCATTACAAAAGCTAAAGGAGAGACTTGTATAAACTCCAATTCTATGGGCACTAGACTAGTCTAGATCATTTCATATCATGATGGATGCATCAAATTATGCCTTGGAAGCCATGCTGACATAGTTGGACAATCAGAAACATCCATATTACATCCACTAGACAAGCTGAAGCATTGTGGGTGCACAGATCAATTACACCATAATGAAGAAAGAACTGATGGGAGTGGTATATGCTTTGGAAAATTTTAGGCACTATGTGCTTGGGTACAAAGTGTTTGTACACATTGATCAGAGTGTCATTTGCTTCTTGATAAATAAGTCATTGGTAAGCTCCTATGTCATACGATGGTTGATGATCTTACAAGAATTTGATCTTATGATGATAGATCAAAAGGGGACTAAGAATGTGATTGTTGATAATCTCTCTCGATTAAGATGAGATAACAAAAAGGAGGAAAACCCACTCGTTGATCAATTTCCTAATGAATTCCTCTTTGTTGAAGTAATTAATGACTAAGTGCCTACAGAACCAAAATGGTATGATGGCATCCTCACTTATATTCTCACTTAGAAGATGCCATAAGATCTGGATCATAGGAAGAAACAACATTTTCTTCATCAACCTAAGCGCTTCATGGAAATCAATGGATACCTTTACAAGGTGTGCATGATGGCATGGTTCGTTGGTGTATCCCTAATACTGATTAATTACATGTTCTCCAAGATGCTCACAAGGGCCCTTGCAGAGGCCACTATGTAGGGAGATGCATGGTCATTAAAATCTTGATGGTAGGGTACAACTGGCCAATAATCTTCAAGGATGCCTAGTAATTTGTCCAATCTTGTGAATGCTATCAACAAGATGGTGGGATGATCGTGCAAATGCAGGAACCTCAATAGTGGATCCAACCATTAGAACCCTTTAGCATATGGGGCATATACTTCATGGATTCCATCACACCCATGTCCAATGGAAAGACATACATTATCATTGTCATTGACTACTGTGCTAAATGGGTAGAAGAAATAGTTGTCATCAACTATACATCATCCATTGCTGCTTGTTTTTGTTTTCAACAATACATTGTAAATAGGTTTGGGATGCCATGTGCACTAATTTTTGATAATGAAATCCATTTCATAGGCAACACTTTTTGCAAGCTCATGGAGCTCTTTGGGGTTGAACAAAAATTAACAACAACCTACCACCCCCAAGCCAATGGTCGAGCAGAGGTTACTAATAGGGAGATTACAAAGATCTTAAGTAGAATTATTAGCAAATATAGGAGAGATTGGAGCACAAAAATCAACAATGATCTCTAGGCTTACCACTCGACATGGAAACTCCTTATAAGCTACTCTTCCTATGAGTTGGTGTACAGAAAGCTACCAACACTTCCTATTCAATCCAAGCTCTGTACACTTTCAATAGCCTATGACCTAGATCTTGACATAAGTCTAGCACAAAGAGAATAATTGATCAACCTTAACGTGCTAGATGAAAATTGATTAGTGGCCTTGTCCTTAAATGAAGTGCATAAGGCATTCAACAAGCAATGATATAACCTTAGGTTAAGAAAAGTAAAATTTCAACTTAGAGACAAGGTCCTTTACTAGAACCCCACACATGTTCCACAACAAACTAAATTTCAGATGTTGTGGAAAGGGCCTTATATCATTGATGAAATCTTCCCTTAAGGGGCCATGCTGATCTACAAACTTGAGAGCCCAAATAAAAAGTAGCTGGTCTTTCCATGAGCCTAAGTAAGTTAGTGAAAGCAACACTTTATGAAATGGACAACCTCACTCAATCTTTTGGATCTCATCCTTCAAAATTAGTCATGGGGGAGATGGCCATCCATGCTAAACATTTATGTGGCTCCTTAATTTTTTTTCTATTTTTTATTTTACACTTTGTTTATTTTACATCTTTTTATTTTATACTTTTTCCTATTTACACCATTTTTTGTTTTACATCATCATTGGTACATTTGATTTTTCTTGAATATTATACACTCTCTTATATAATTTCATTTGTTTTGGGTGTGATTTCCTAAATTTATGCTAATAAAGTGCCAACAGTATATAGTGGTGCTGTAGCTATTGTTAATGGTGGTTTATACTTATTATTTTTGATTACTAATGTTTGGTTTCTATTTTTAAATTTTGGTACTGATAACTAAGACATGGTTTCTTTTTCATGGAACAGGTAGTGAGTCCATGACATCCACCCATCCACAAACTCCATGGTTTTCCTTGAGGTCCCTTTTCATTAAGTAAAACTTTCACAAACTTGTGACCTTGGTAGTTTCTAGACTTGGAAAGGACTTAAGGATTTGAATGGGGTGTGACTTCAAGGGGACTCAATACTCTTTCTACCCTTCTACTTACTTGGGAGCATGAGTGTTTTCATGTATCTCTTACCATTTTGTGTTGACCAATAATAGGAAGTTAAATAAGTCTTTGCATGGTGTGTTTTCCATCTAAGAAAAAAATAAAAAATAAAAAATAAAAAAAATAAAAGAGAAGAAAAAAAAGGGATGGAAATTCAAAGCACATCTCTTAGATAGAATAATGAGCTACAAGCATTGGTTATGGGACTAGAAAGACATGTTATCCATGCCTGAAGGTCCCCTCTAACTAAGGCCCTTTCGCACATCTTGCTTCTATTTTCTTCTCTATAAGAAATGATGTTTGTTCTATGGGAGCACTCTTGTGTCTCAAGGGGGTGGACTGGTCTTAGAGTGGCAATGCAAAGTTATTGAACATGGTTGGTTTTGGTTTGGATTAAGGAAGGATTTTATTAGGTCATTTTACCATAAAATCCATGAGGGACTTCATGTGACCTTAATTGAAAACTTCATTCCACTTTCTCTCTCATCCATCTATGCTTTCCATGACTCACCTCACTACTAGTGTTCATGTCCTTGTTCAATGTCTTAGTTTGACGTGCATGAATTCCTAAGTAGATTTTTCTAGGTATTGGTCCTTAACTTTCATAATCATTAATCACCTATGGGACCCACAGACTCCTTAGGTTGAGGTTCAGAAAGGGAAAAAGGGACATGTGCCTACTATGGGGAGGACTCACTTGCATATCTCTTGGTTGGGTTAGTTAAGTACCTCATTCTTAGACATTCTCGTATTCCAAACCTTTATGCATCCCATCTGATGTATCCAACTATGCGCTCCTTAGGGTAATTTCTTCAATGAACACATTTAATTTTTCAAATTTTGAGCTTTCAATGATCCTCTTCGATGATTCCATCAAGTTATTGGCTTTTCTAGGACTCCATGGATCCAACTTTCATCAGAAAACTCAATGTATTTTATGAGAAATTTAAGTTTAAAAATTTTGCTTACACCCTTCATAAATGGGTACTTGTCTTTGGACCTCCTATGTATACACAACCCCATATATAGGACCTCATCGATGTAGCACAAAAAAATTATCTATATACCTACCCACACTTAGAATTTTTCACATTTCCTTTCAAACACCAAAGGAGTTTTTGCAGTTTTTAGAGCCTAGAACCTTCTAGAAGCCATATCTTCCTTACTATTTATCCAAAGCACTCTGTTCTTTGACCTTGTAGCTACCAAAGGTAAGCTCTTACTTGTGGAAGCCACAAACTTGAAGTTTTTGACAAAATTTTTTTCCAAATGTTTCTAACTCCCACAAAGGTTTAATAAAGAAACCAACATGAAAATATCTAATTACAAAAGTTAAACCCTTCAAACTAGCTCAAGTAACACTTTGAACTTAACAATTAATAAAATAATAATAAAATAACCAATTTACCATGGTCCAACCTTAGCCTACGTGTAACTAATTGATAAGAAGAGGTATCAAAACATTATAAATTACACATAATATATACTAATCCTTGGATGTGTTATGACCACAGATGACACCAAAGGGAAAGCACACACAGGAAGGAGAATTATCACAGCCACGGGACAAACGACCACAAATGGGAAGGGGCCAAGAATAGGCCTAAGAAGAACAAGTAGTAATCCATGCAGTGGAACCTCTTAGGGAGGAGCTCGAACTAGATTCATCTTGTCTGATTCTAGAATAAGCAACAACGATAGAGCAATTCCACTGGGGTGAGACACTAGCCCCACAAGAAAACCTTGAGGTGATCTTGATAGAAGCCTACCTTAAGTAGATCAAATCAAAGGAGGTTCAAAAAATGATGCTCCAAGAGTTTAATTTTGGCTCTTTCTTAAAGCAAGAACTTCAAGAAGTATAAGATCAACTAAAGACCTCTCCCATGTGGCCCATCATCACTTCCAATGGGGAGTGGTACATGGAAGAGATGTTCCTATTTTGGAATAGTAGGCAAGCTAATTCAATGGTCAAGATCAAGCACATTTTAGTGTTCTACTTAGTGCAAGTCATTTTAGAGGCACTTGGGTTGCTAAAAAGTGGGACGAACCTAACTAAGATTCCAATATAGGTAGGCCCTAGCATCAAGAAAGAATGATTGTAGTGGTGTTATGGTGTCAATTATAAAGAGTATGATGCACTTACACTAATGGAGAGAATCTACTACAAGATTGTGACCTTTCACCTCAATCCAATAGTGAGGCTAAGCAAGATCACTACCCTCTTCACCCATGCATGTGCTACTCTAAGTGGCAGATTCCCTATTAACCTTCCATAGCTAATCTATCTTGAGATAGAAAAGCGCTTCAAGGATAATGAACATGGAAGAAAGACACTTCCCTTTTCATGCCTCATTAGAAAACTATGTTTAAGGAGAGATGATAATGTCTAATGTGTTCCATCCACTAACTAGACAGAGATGATGAAGGACAAAGTCCTTGCAAAAGTCATCCATGAAGAGGAGCAACAACCACCACCTCCACTACCCCCTTAGCAAACAGTGCCTAATATCATTGCAACTTCTCAATGGTTGCATGAATTTTGAGAATGGATCTTAAGTGAGCAAGAGTGATAAGTAGGAATAAGTGATGGTGATCCATTTTTGTATTGGCAAGTGATGAGTTACTTGAATGAAGTGGCTTAAATAGTTAGCTAGATGGAGGAGGGTGGACCAATCTTTTTGGCCCAAAGAATGTAGTTACTTACAAGATTGAATTCTAGTGCCTGAGAGGTAATAGTATCTCTTTCACAATAGTTGCAATTCCCAGAAATATCTTGGAATGTAGCTACTTTTTCAGTGCACTTGGAGGAGAGTGAGGGAGCAACAATTTTGGTAATGTAGCACTGGGGATAGGAGACAACAATGGCAGTGGTTGCTAATAGAATTGCTAAAACTCTGAATGCACTTATGACATTTGTACCATATATCTCTACACTTAAAGATGTACAAATTTTTGTGGGAACAGTAAGAAAAAATTTTAGCATATTACAACATGAATAATTGTTAGACTAACTAGTGGGAACCAAACAACCAATTTTGGATGTCTTCAATCTTCTAGACAACATAACTATAACCCAATTGAAACTATTGGAAGCAAGGGGTAAGAACATAATTTTGGAGGGGTAACCTAAAATAGCCAAAGAGCTAAATGAATGTTTGGCTGCAAAGGTTGCCAAACTAAGAGCCTAGATTGCTAACCCTACATTCCTCAACCTAGCATTGAAAAAGGATGAAGCTCTTGAACAACTTCACACAAGATTGAAAGGGGTTGAGGATATGATGGAGATGGTGGTGTTCTATTGATCCTTGCTGGAGTGTACTTAGCATAAAATTTAGAAGGCCTTGGATGAGACCCTCTAGGAGAATGTACAATTGATCATAGATAATCATCGCCTAGGAAATGTTGATGCGTAAAAATAGTAGATGGCATATTTCATTCATCAATAGCAAGAGAAACTAGCCAAAGTGAACACTACGCTAAGAAGATTAGTAGTAGAAAATAGGAACCTCTCCATGGAGGAGGACCATGCTCTTCTCCAAAAGACTAGAATCGAAGTAGCTACCTAGAAATTAGAGGCTCTTAAATTTGAGAGAGTTAACAATCACTATAGAGATTAAGTTGGTCTACAAAAAGAAGTTAATGAAAAACACATTTAGTTGGCAAAGGCAAAAGTAAATGAGACCCTCCAACAACTCCAACAAGGAAGAGAGATTTGGCAACCTATCATTGATGAGATAGATGCCTATAACAAAGTGGAGATTCACATGAAGGAGTTGCAGATTGAGGAAATGACAAAATACATAGAACTTGCCAATCTTTAATATGCAAATCTAGCTATGTTGACTATAGCATGGCCATAGCTTGAATTGGGGAAAAAAGTGACTAGCTTATATGTGTTGTACACGGTAGAGTTCAAGTACCACAAGGACACCAAGTAGAAGCTTGCAGTGGCAAATGTGGAACTTGAGGTTCTTAAGGTGAAGTTCACTGATGAAAGATCAACTGTTGAGAACTTGGCTAAGAGGATGAATGACTACCAGGAGTTGCAAAACAATCTCAGAGTGTTTGATATTGAATGCAAGCAATTCACTACCTAATTTGTCAATGTTAAGGAGTTGTTCCTGGTAATGCCTTATTTGTGAGATATCCCCATTCTAGCTAACATTCATGATGCCGTGTAGACTATGAATGATTCCTAGAGTAAGGAGGAGAAGATGAAGGCATTGTTGTATGTCTTTCACCTTGCACCAGAAGTGGTAGTTGCAGTAGGACAACCACAACCGCCTCAACCATCGTGTGCACCTAAAGTGGGAGAAGGTCTTTCGGAACCTCAAAAACCTCCACCACCTAGGACCATATGATCTTTTCAACTGTCTTTATGCCATTAGAAGATGTGTTATCTAATTTTATTTAATCATGTTTTGATGTTCAATATTGTATCATAAACACCATAATTTTGTAATCAATGTTGATTTGTATACCTGGGCACTTAGTTTTGTTTTGTTGTGTTGTACGTCAGTCAATAATCCCATACTTTTCCAATTTTGTAAGAAACTTGAGGATGAGTTTTCATTTAGTTATGGGGGTATGATGAAGAGTCTTTGATCAACTACATTGATGGGATGTTGTCGACATGGGGTTTTCCACGTTGATGTGTGCCCACGATGTGACACCCTAGTAGGTCTATAAATATGACACCCTAGCCATGTTAATGGGGGGAAGAATTTTAGTTGCTAGTGGAACTCTTGTAGTTTGTTTCTAGAAGAGATAAAATAATTTTCTAAGTGCCCATAGCAAGAGTCAAGAAGTGTATTGATCCTTATTCAAGCATTGTTGTACTTGAGCACTGTAGTGTGTGAAGCAATAAAGATAAGCTTTTTGATAAACCTTTCGGCAATTGGACTAGCTTCATGATTTATTTATGCATTTATTATTTTCATTAATTAAGAGATTAATTAAGCTAGGATGATTAAGATGTTAAGTAATTAATTAAGTTAAATAGACTAGCATACATAAGTATGATCACTTTGAGTATACGTATAAAACTTGGTAATCCTAGTAGTGCTTAATACTTGGTTGCCCAATAGTGTTGTACGTGTTTTGGAAGTGTACAAAAAGTGGGACCAGATGCTTATGTTAGAATAGTTAGTTATTAATTAGCAATTAACTTAATTTAACTATTTAATCAATTTATTCTCAATATATTACCAACCTTAGGTGAACAAAATATAAAATAATAAAAATCATGGGCCTCAATTACACTTAACCATACAATTGAGCCTGACAAGTGTAGTTGGGAAGACAATGATTGTTCCAAGATTAGATTCATCTTCTAGATTGAATCCTATGTATAAGAACACTAGGAATCTATGAAATTCGACCGAATCACGCATGAATGCCTTAGTAATTCATATGGTTGGGTGTAGGGGTACCTCACCGCTCATCATGAGTCAAGTTAACACACATCATTGGTAGTTTAGATTAGTTGTTGGTAAGTTACACTTAATCTATCTATGCAATATGATTTTAGTTTTTTTAACTTTTACCTTTTCATTCCTTGGACTCATATCCCTATGTTCTTGGACTTGTAATACCTCTATGTATCCTTGGCAACCTAGTTGGCGCATGTATCTTTGATTTTGGACCCTTGTACTTGTAGAGTTTAGGGTCTCTCATAAGGGGATGTGTTAGCTTCATAGATGTACCAATATATCCTCCATAATGGAAATGGCATTTTCTCATCAAAAAAGTGGTTGAGAAAGAACTACATGTGCTAGCAAAGGTCTATTAGTGTCCAATACCTTATCATTATTGAAGCCAAAATCTATAAATATTGAAGAAGGGAAAGTCATTCCTTACCTTGCATTCTACTTTTTTTCCCTTAGTTCTTTTCAAATGAAGCTCTTTATCTTTTAAATAAATTTATTTTATGTTTTTTTTTTTAATTTGTATGTTTGAGTTATGGCTTCACTATGTAACAAGACTCTTGCTAAGATGTTTACAAAGCTCAAAATTGTTTGATTAATGTAAAGTGTTGGTAAGCCATGGAGCCTCTATGTAACACTACATCCTACAATAACATAATTAATAAATGGAACCATCAAAATTAATAATCCCAATTACGATGTTCCATGCACTAAATACATAATGCAATATATTGTAAAATACATATAAACTTGGAATCTTTAAGCTACAAAAGTGTAAGAATTAATAATCACAAATGTTGAACCTTATGCAAAGATCCTAATGTACACAATGCATTGCAGAATGCATGTGATTTCGGTAACATCTTATGCAAAATACATGTGATCTTAGTACCTTCAAGACAGAACAAGATTGGTCAAATAGAAAATTCTAATGGAAAATCTTCCATTCTAAAGGGCAACTAATGTGAAAAGAAGACCAGAAAAACTTTCATTAAAAAACTGTTCCAAACCGACATCCAAGACTAAGTTTGAACTATTGTGAAAAGAAGACCAGAAAAACTTTCATTAAAAAACTGTTCTAAAAGTACGTTCAAGACTAAGTCTGAAGTAATGTGAAAGGAAGACCAGAAAAACTTTCATAAAAAAACTGTTCCAAATGTACTTCCAGCAATGTGCGACAATTGGTGTTCGGACCAGCAAGCTTTAATTCTGTAAAGTGCAGGGGCAATGTCCAAGACTAAGTCTGATTATACGGGCAACGTGGGATATTTGGTGTTCATACAGGCAAGCTTTAATTCCGTAAAATGCCGGCGCAACGCCGTGCAGTGTGTACGATACTTAATTCCCTGTTAGACGCTGTGCCAAGGGTATGTGCTATTTTTTTTTAATAAAAATTATGTAGTCCATTTCATGCAACCTGGTCCGGTGGAAGAACCTTAAAAGCATAATTCAATTTCAGTTTCAATATCATAATTCAATGCTTGAAAATGAAATTTAAATATTTTTCATGCATGCCGGTCAAGTAGACGAACCTTAAGAAGAACCGTAGGAACACAATTTAGGGTCAGTTTCAATGTCACAGTCTACTGCTTTCACCTAGGTAACGCTAGCCATGAACAATTGATTGAACAGAACCAGATGAAAAAACTAACATATTTATATAAAAACGAAATCCAAGTCCTTTTATGACTGAAATAAAGTTAGCATGACAGAATTGTAAGCATTGTGGGCCTATATTTACGGTCCCAGGGTAGGGTTTGGTGGTGTTAATTGTTAAAACCCGGAATTGCATGTGTGTAAATAAGGATATTCGGCATTAAAAAATATGATAGGTCCGGTTTCATACCATGGATATGATTCCTGAATTAAGTCTATAGTAGTAAACTTGATATAACAAAGATGTGCCTGGCAAATTGAATTAAGATTTGATATAACAAAGATGTACCTGGCAAATTGAATTAAGATTTGAGAGATAAAATTAAGAAATTTGAAAAGCTAAAAATCAATCAGGTAGGAATGTTGAGCTCTTTGGGTCAAGATGTTTGCAAAAATTTCCATACCACCGATAACGTACAAACAGGGTAAGAGGTAATCCACCGGTATGGGGCCATGATGCTGGAAGGAAAGAAAAGGGGAGAAAATTAAACACAGTTTTTACAAATTTGTAATAAATGGAATCCAGCAAGTTGTTCGATTTGGCTTGGTATCTTCATAAAGGAGTTGGAGTGGGGTAGCTATCAAATAATTGGTCAAAGAGTCGAATTTAAAAAATTTAAAATAATTATAACTGCAGTTAAATATACAAAAATTCATGACCAACAAGTTGATTAAAATAGGTTGGTTAAAATACTTGGTAAGTATGTAACAGGTATCATGACCAACAAAACCTTACAAAACCTTATAGTGGCACATACACAAATTCTACAAAAACTCCAAATAGGTAAATTTGATTAAGCATATGCATATTAAATACTTTATTGAAAAAATTCAATAAATTGGTAGTTAATTGCTCTACAACAAAATGAGATTCATTAAGGATGGATGTTTAATTATTGTGCAAAAACTATCAAACTTACAGAGTTAAAATGTGTGACAATCAGCGCTATGGACTTATAAGAGTGTTGCAGCAACTAAGAAATTTGCTCTGGATTAATTGCCCTAGAAGCCAAGTAATTATTTTCCAAAGATTTGACTAAGAATTTCTTGTTTCAATGAATTTTCTGGGGAAATGTGTCAACTGAAACAACTTAGAGAAGTAACAGACATGACAGAATTCATAATTGGGAATTTAAGAAAATCATAAGAAAATAGCACATTTGGGATTTTAACATTATATTGATAATAACATTTGATTGAATTTGATTGGTTAAATGACTGTTGAAAAGACATTTATGTAAGGCATTGATCAAGCTTCTTATTAAAACTAAACAGAGCATTAACTGTAACATACAACACTATGGCAGCATCTGTTAAATTGTGTGCTTTATGATCGGTTCATCTGATTCCCCATGTTTGTACAAAATATACAGAACATAACAAGCAAAAAATCCTGAATGATGTAAAGCAAAAAATCTTAATGATGTAAGGCCCGCCTACAATTCTAGGTCCAACCAAAGCAACTTGGATGCCATGGCTTTCACCCTATTCCAAAGCTGTGTGCTCTACTAGCATTTTGAAAATGAAATACAGATAACAGTCACACTGCACAGATATCCATGTCTCTAAAGTTGCCTAGACAGGATACTATCTAAACTTGTGGATATATTATGAACAACAAATTACAGATGTACCCACTTTTTTTGTACTCCATGACAACAACGGACTCACATAACATCAAAAACTTAAAATATTTTAATAAAATAATATCCATGGTGGAAAAAGCCAAACATAAAAATCTCATGCACTCAACCAGAAAATAGATGTTGATCCTTTCTCAAGCACAAGTTTAATGTCCTGCTGCCAAGATCAGGTGCCAGGAAAATGGAAAAAGCAAATTTTAAAAACATGATAGCTTTAACCCTGAGTTTCTGCATTAAAGGAAAGTAAAATGTTGAAATATAAAGATCGACTCTCCTTTCAATTGAAGTTATCCCTGATATCTTAGGTGTTGCAGTTGAACTCTGTGATATCTTATGTGTTGATGTTGAATTTATATCAAAGCCAGCAGTTACATCCATTAAAAATTAAAATTCATCTACACCTTCCATATATCGTGTAGTTACCTCCACTAAAACTCATGTGCCATTTTCTAAAGTTTAAGGTGACTTTGTTGCAGGACAAAGATTAAGCCCCTCAGTCACATAAAGTCTCTGTAAATGGCTGCCACTCTAAATCGGTACAGTCCTTTCTCAGAATTGCAATCCAGTGCTAATTGCTTAAGCACTATTTTGTACACTTCTAATATGGCCAACGATGGAAAGGAGAAGTTTAAAGGGCCGACAATTTCGCTGGATAGTAATATTATTATGGCGTATTCACAGAGCATAAAGGTTGCCCAACTCACAGGACACGCCAGTGACCAGAAAGAGAAGTTTAAAATTCAAAATAAAAGATTCAAATTTAATTTTATTTTGCAGGGAGGGTGCAGAGGAGTCAGGAGTCAGTCAGGAAACGGTTTCATATCTACGTCCACTTAGATAAGAAGAGAAGTACTTTTATGGTAGAACACTTTTGTAAGTTAAAAATTTTAATTTTACTTTTTAATTAAAATTATTTAGATGTATTGATCATTAGCTTGTTGGTTACCGCGTTGCACTGAAAAGTATTAGGTTTAAAACCTATGAGCATATCACATATATATATATCCAAATCATTTTATATGAAAATTGAAAATTTTTATTAAGTTCAAGAAATCACAAATCATTAATTTTAACTCCATGCCGTGCATGGTGGTCACTGGCCAATGAAAAAATGCTTAAAGATGAGACAAAATTGACTGGATTCAACGCGCATGCCTGATCTGCCTTAAGAAAGAGAAATTCTGAAGCTCAAACCACAAGATAGAAGAAACTATGAAAACAATGGAGAACTATCATCCCATTCCTTAGCTTTGTATGGGGTACATGAATAGATTTCACACTCTATGCAATCCCCTCTGAGAAGAGCTGCATAAGATCCCACAAACTTGTGCCCTCTGAGAAGAGCTGCATAAGATCCCACAAACTTGTGTGTTAAATTCCAGTTCCCTTTGTCATCTCTGCATTCTGCAATGCAATGGTGAGCATGGAGCTGTATTCGGTTATGAGCATCATAGTTTGTGCAGTGATAATGATAGTTCTAGTGCCATGTTATTACTCTCTTCCCTCTGAAATGGAGATTCAAGCTTTGCTGGATCTCAAGGCACACATCATACATGATCCCAATCATTTTCTTAGGGCCTGGAATTATAGAAACCGTCATCAGCTGTGATCGCATTGGCAGGGAGTCCATTGCTCTGATGATCATCAGAGAATAGAATCTCTAGAATTGGCACAGAAAGATCTTGTTGGCAGAACCTCTCCATCTATCTGCAATCTTATGTTTCTAACAGATTTGAATGTGTATGGCAACCAATTTTATGGTAATAGCCCTTTCCCATCTCTTAACCTGACAATTATGAATTATCTACTTGTTTCTTTCATTATATTGAATGCTTATATAGAATTGTTATCGTGGGGCTGTTATCCTTTGTGTAACATCTTAAATGAATTTTTAGGTAGCATCCCTTCAGAGCTGGGTCGGCTTAAGCAGCTCTATCAATTAGATCGAGATCCCCGATTCACTAACAAATTGTTCTTTTCTTTACCATTTGATCTTGTATGGAAATGCTCTTTCAGCTTCCATTCCTCGACATATCGGCCAATTGAAGCAACTGCAGACAGTTAATTTCAATTATAATAATCTGCAGGGCCTGATCCCCGCATCTTTATCGAACTGTTCTTCTCTTGAGGTGTTGGCCTTATATTCCAATTCGCTTAGAGGCATCTTACCAGCATTCCTTTCTGCCCTTTCAAATCTCAAGGCGTTATATTTGGGCAATAAATTAGGGGAAGCAGGTGGTCTTAAAGGTGCCATACCAGTGCAGTGGGGAAACTTATCCCAGCTTTGGATACTATCCTTGCAGTCGGACAAGATCAACGGCGATTTACCACAGCAACTCGAAAATTCGTCAAAGTGAATAGTGTTAGATATAGGAGGAAGCATGCTCACAGGATACATACCAGCAGAGCTTGGAAAACTGAAAAACTTGGAAGTCCTGAGGTTGAGGGAATCTCAGCGGGCCGTTGCCGGAAGAGCTCTGTTCTTTGACGTCTTTAACGTCACTGGACGTGGCAGGCAAATTTGAAGGTCAAATTCCAGATTGTTTTCACCAACTGCAGAAGCTACAGGAATTGATCCTGGTGGGAAATGGTTTAAGCGGGGAAATCCCCTCGTCTATTTGGAAGCTAAGTAGCCTCATTTTGGTGGGGATATCAGGAAGCAATCTTTCTGGAATCCTGCCAGAGCAGATGTGCAATTTAACAAAATTGCAGCTGCTGAACGTCAGTGCAAACTTGAGAGGCCGTATTCCACACTGCATTGGCCACATGAATGATCTGTCTTTTATTGTATTGCCCGGCAACAAATTGAGGGGCCAAATCCCAAAGGCTATTGGTAAACTTAGAGATCTTTTATATTTCAAAAATTGCCCTCTACTCTCAGAAACTGCAGGCAGCTGTACTATTTATTGATTAACCAGAACAATTTCAGTGGAGAATTTCAAGTTGAATTGCCACCGTCATTGACGGTGCTGTCTGCCTTTTGAAATGGATTTTCTGGGTCTCTCTCTAAGGCACTGGCAGAATGCAAGAACCTGACAGTGCTGGACTTCAGAAATAACAACCTGAGTGGCTCACTGCGAGAATCTGTGAAGGAAATGAAATGGCTGAAGGCATTGAATTTGGGTCATAATAGGCTGGAAGGAGCCATTCCTTCGACAAACCTACAGCTGCTGGATTTATCTAACAATAGATTTCAGGGCAGCATTCCAAAGCAGCTGCAATTGCTCAAGGGATTTCAACACGTTTGGAACATCACTATTGAAAACACGGATGATGAAATTTTGGAAACAAGTAGATATCTAATATTTGATTTGGACACGGATGATGTTCGGGTGGCTGATTCAACCACTGTTCTATGTGCAACCGCCACACAGCAACCTTACAACACTTGTTGCATGAATGCCACAAAACCAGACAACTACGGCAAATGACTGGCCTTCATTCTCCTGAATTTTCTGGGAATTCGGCGACGTTGGCGGCGCTCTGGATCCTGTGGCGTGCCCGGGGCGCTCTGGATCCTGTGGCGCGCCCGGAACAACTGCATCTTCAAAGGGGTGGCCCTCCCGAGCACGCCAATCCTGGCTGGCTGAGTCCGAATACTATTGAACGAAATCAGAGCCGCTATGAACCAACTAGAACTAGAACTGAGACACCAACATCAAAGGCAGAGACAGACGGCTGGGAGGGGGACGACCGTTGCGCTCACCCCACCTGTCACTCCCCAGGAACGTGATTAGCGGCGAATGCCCCGAGAGAGGTGGGGCCGTCAGGGACAAAAGATGTTCCCAGCAGTTGCACCGGGGGATGGCAGCAGACCCCCCTTACGTTCCTGCCAGCCCAACCGCGGCTCTGGATTGTCGACGATACCATGGCCCAATGGGCATTGCCCAGTACATCGCCGAAAATCGGCGTCGCCTGGCGGCCGGACCAGGGCGTCCTGGTACCAGCACCCACCTTGCCAGTACAATGCACAGTCCAGAGAAACTTCCCCGGGAAGGTAGCCATGGAGGTTAGGGGAGTTGGGTCCTTGGGTTTCTGCACATCAAATTCTGTCTTAGAATTTGGTTGGACAATTTCAGGAGCCGTTGGGGTGTTCCTCGGGGTTGTCTTTTGGAATGGTGGCCCTGCCGGGTGTGAGGCCAGCAGCCCTGGCCTGCACTGTACCACTGTATAGCCTTTTTTTGGAATATAAATTCTCTCTCGACCTTTTCCGAAAAAAATATTTGATTTGGACACACGCGTAAATATTTGATTTGGACACACGCGTATATTGTCCAGAAACTCTGAAGATGGTTTTCACCCAAAAAGGGCTGGAACTGTTGACTGAGCACATGATATCCTACAACAATGTGCTGGATCTGTGGTGTAATCGTCTCATGGGTTCAATTCCAGACAACATTGGAGACATGGGCAAATTAAGGCTGCTCAACCTATCTCAAAACATATTGACAGGCCATATTCCTGCTAGCATATCCAATTTAACTTGTTCGGAATAGGTTGACCTGAATTCAAATAAATTGTCTAGCATCAATTGTCTGGCATCATTCCTCGGGAATTAAACTCCCTCAATTTTCTGGGTGCTTTCAATGTCTCAAATAACCTTTTATGCGGCAAAGTTACCACTTCTACACAGTTCACCCCATTTGATGAAAGTTCATCTGCAGGGAATCAATGCTTATGTGGGTATTCTAAAAACCATCCATGCCCAAAAATGCCAAATATTGCACCACCGGCAGTGGGGACAGCAGCAGAAGCATTAATGGATGGTGGGATTGGGTGAATGAACATCTGTCGCTGTTACCATTGGGAGTAGCTGCTCGGTATTTCCAACGATCGACGTTTTTCGTTGTTATAGTTTTCTGGCACTAGAAGGAGGGCTTGAACCTCCGATCCGTATTGTACGGGTAACCTTGTACGCGATCTGTACCCACGTTCACTTAACGTAAACGTAATACCTCTAGGGAAGTTTACGAAATTGTGTGGTGTAGATCGGTCACAGTAACGATTCCTCTGGAATCCTACAGGGTAGAAAGCCCAATCGTGGTTCCGTTTCGCCATTGCCTTTTTAAAATCTTTTTGTTCGTTGTTATCGATCTATCTAAGAGATGGATTCTACACAGGCAACCACTACTGCTATGATTGTCGCTGATCTGGGTGCCACAACTGCAAATCCCTTTACCGTCCCTGAATTAGCCTTCGGTGCAATAGGTCCTCAGGGACCATCGCGTTGTTCATTGAGATTATAGGGTAGGGATCCTTTATTCACTATCTTGACTCCTGACGAGTATAACTTCATTTGCATCAAGATCTAGGCAAAGCTTGCCATTAGCCGAGCCGAGATGGAGGCAAAACAAAATTATGAGCTGATCTACAAAGGGGGTCAAGACTTCACCCCCACTGCATATGACATTATCCCCCTTACCAACCATTACCATGAACTCCTGTCCCAACTGATTATGGCTAAGAATCAGACTACATAGTCTATTCTAGAGCCTCAAAATGAGGAGGAGGACGACGAATTCGTAGCTCAATCCGAACATGCGGATTTGTACCATACCCTCAACCCCCATACATATGTGAATCCTCTGTTTAATCCTTTAACTGGAGAAGTTGTCCATCTCAATCCGATCCGGACCACCCAAATGCATATCCCCATTCCCACCATCCCACAGGTCACCACGCAGTCCTCGATCTTACAAGTACAAATACCATCCCAAAATAACGTGGGAGTAATACCTTCGCCACATGTAATGAGGATTCCATCGGTGATACCTACATCCACTGCCCCTCATTTCATTCCCCAGGTGTAGGTCCATACCATGCCTACAATCTGTCCAGTGCAAAATTCGGTGCAAACCTTATCATCGCAGTCCATTGCAGGGCAACAGATCGCAACTACCATTCAATCGTAGCGATCTGTTCAACAACCTACGACTGGTCAATGGTTCGCCCCTGTTGCACAACACAATTATTCTGCGTCCCATTGTGTGCAACCCTTGGTTGCATCTGCCATACACGTCCCACAGGCAACTACACAACATCCTTACACCCTTCATCTTACACATCTGGCGCTAGCCAGTTTTTCTGCACAACCTGCTGGGTGGTGGGTTCCACAGGTAGCTCCCTCTATGGGGACAGTCCCCGTCACACCGTCTGTCGGCCAAGCCATCACTCCCCTCCCATTGCCCAGTACTGCTCCTCCTGCCCAACCTCCTGCACCTGCAGCACCAACTTCGTCATTAACAAGTTTGGATCAAGATTTTTTGCTTATTCAGACTCTCACTGAGGAAGTTAAACATCTCAAAGCTGCTAGTTCTAATACGATACAGGTCATGGACTTCTATCACGATGATCCCATCAGTCTAGCAGTCCCTATGCTGTCGTTGCCTCCAGGGATGTCTCTGCCCCATTTTACCAAATACAATGGGGAAGGTGACCCTAATGCTCACCTGGTTACTTTTAGGTCTAAATCCTTGCTATTACAACAATGGCCCCATACAATCATCCATGTCTTTGCAATGTCTCTGATAGGTAAGGCTTGGGACTGGTATCGGGCACTCCCTCACTCTTCCATCTCAACCTTGGAAGAGCTTCTAACATAATTTGTGACTCGCTTTAAATACAACTTAAAGCCAGAAGCCACACTAGATCAACTTATGGGGATGAAGCAAGATCCACTCGGGCCAGTCCAGAAGTTTATATAGTGATGGAGTGCTACTCTGAATGAAATTCGTGAGCCTATCGAGGAAGCCCATCTGTTGGCTATTTTCAAAGGAATAGTTAACGACTTCATCAAGTCTAAACTATACTACATTGCCCCTCGCTCCTTGAGTTAAGCCTTCACGCAAACTAAGAGCATCCAAGATGCTGCGGAGGCTAGCAAAGACCTGGGGTATGTGGCCTATAAGAATGCCATCAGCAAGGGTAAAGACAAAGGTAAAGCAACAACAACGACAGTAGCTGCGCTGGCTGAGGGTGCCAAAAAGAAAAATAACAAGAAGGCACCCACAACGCCTACCAAGACTACAGCTAGTGCAAGCAGCATCGACCAAGAAACATTTGCCCCTGAACAGCCCTCACAGTCAAAACCAAACTTCGAGCGTAAGAACCGCTCGAAGTATATGACCCTACCTCTAAAACATTCGCAACTGCTGAGACAATTATTAGGAGCAGGATATATTCAAAACAAGAAAATATCCGAAGAAGCTCTGAAGTGTCAAGGCGTCATTGTGAATTGCTGAAGAACCCTTCTTTAGCTCTGCCCAATGAAACGCCAGTTCCTAAGTCTTTTAGGCTAGACCATTTCTGACTACCACCAATTGTGTGGTCACGATACCGATTACTACTGGGCGTTGAAGGACGATATTCAACGCATGATTGACAATGGTTCTTTGACATTAGACGACAATAGTCCAACATGTCCCGAAAACCAGGCGATGCATGTGCATAAAGACTCGTTAAACAAAAACGACGCAAAGTACACCATCAACGTGGTAGGTACAGACGGTGAGGGCAGGGTACCGCCTAAGCAACCTTTCATGTTGCATGTACCTACTAGTTCACCCTAGGGGGCAGGTTCTTCATTGTCAGTTAGCAGTGCCTTGAGGCCACTCTTTGTCATTCGGGGAGCAGTTTCTTCAACAATAGCTAGTAGTGTCTTGAGGCCACCCTTTGTTATTCGGGCGCCTTCTCAAACTATGACTAATTCTCACATTAATAGTAAAGCTGCGGTCATGTCCGCGTCCACCCCCAAGGCGCCCTTTATCCTTAGAGTACAGAAACCACCAACTATCCCTTTTATGCAAGGGCAAGTCTCTAATCAAAATCACTAGCCTCTACCTAGCGGAAAAAGGGGAGAAGATGTGCCAATTAACGCAACCAAAGACCATTTTGCATTGGGTTTTGCCAAGCCCAGACTCCTTGCTTTTGTACCATTGCCTTCACTTCCTAGGAAAAATAAAGATACAGAAATGCACTCACCTCCCCTCGGCAGAAAGAATCATAACCCTCCGACCGACACCACTCTGCCTCAAGAAATTCATCTCTTAGGGCGAATGGAAGAGGAAAGAGGGGACAAACAACCTAGTTGAGAGCGGGACCTTCTTGATGCATTTACGCAAGTCAAGCAGGCTCTAAAATAGAAGAACACAACACTGAGCCTATATGACTGGCTTATGACGTCCCAAAACACTGTGAGGCTATAGTTCGTATGCTGACATCTATACCTGTGGATGAAAGCTTACTAGTGGAAGAGGAAGTGATACACACTGTCATGTTTCCCCCTCACCGTTGAAGGACCTAAACCTTCCCCACTGACCTTTCATGATGAATCCATCAAAGATGATCCTGAGAAAGGTTGAGTGACAACAGAACCCATGTTCATCACCATCCGGGTCGGGCAACACCGGATCCGGAGGGTGCAGGTTGATGATGGCACGACTACAAATGTCATCCCTTATCCCATAGTGGATAAGTTAGGCCTAGTCGACCATATCAGTCCGATGACGACATCATGTCTAAAGTCATTCAACGGAGCACGAGTTCAAGTCAAAGGGACGGTACATATCGATTTTGTGGCAGGAGATCAGTTCCCAATAGATGTCACATTCATTGTTGTCGAGGAGATGCCCGACTTTAATCTCATCCTAGGAAGGTCTTGGCTAGCCCAACTGAGGGTAGTTTCATCGCCAATCCACCAAGAAATACATCTTCCTTACGCAGGAGGGGAGGTGGTGATACATGGTGATGAAATAACACCTCAGGCTGTTAACAACATTTGGGAAGAACAAGGTTTAGAAATTGAAATTCCCAAAGACCAAACCCTTGTTCAAACCTCTAAACAAGTCGAAACGACGACTAATGGTAGCCTAGCCTAGGTTGAACTACCGTTTTAGGAGGAAGAGGATAATGCAGAGGAGTCGAACCATAAATCTCCTTGCCTTTACGCGTCACTCAATGTGAAGGCTATTAAAAGACAACTACAGGGTTAGCGATTGACCTACATCATATCTACGCACATCTTGACACATTCACCCATTTTTCCCATTTATGCTTGCTAGTTTTGTTTGCTAGTTGTTTATTATTCCTTATACATATCTTTACGCTTCTATCAGTTATGTTATTTCAGTTTTCTAGTTTATGTCATTTACGTTTTACGCACATATATATATGTTTATGCTCTTACTGTATTATCCTATATGTGCTAGTGGCCCGTAATTGCCTAAAAGTAGCCAAGGCCCAAAATGGCCCAAAACTAAGAATACTATTTGCATTCTACACTTAAATTCTATCGCAACCTAAAATGGCCTTAAACTAATAAGCTCTATCACATTTTACGCAAAAATCACGTAACGGCCCGGGATGGCCTTAAACTAACAAATCCATCTACATTTTACGCAAAAATCACGTAACGGCCCGGAATGGCCTTAAACTAACAAATCCATCTACATTTTACACAAAAATCACGTAACGGCCCGACATGTCCTTAAACTAACAAATCCATCTACATTTTACGCAAGTGCTACATAGCGGCCCGAAATGACCTTAAACTAGTAATCCTATCCAACGTTCACAACCCTCAATAATTCTATTTATGCTTTGTATAAATAAAAACATAAAGATGACAAAAAACCCATAATGAAAAATTCATAATTAACCATGTCAAAATTCATATTGTCTTTGTTCCATCTCACAAATAAAATCATGTGTAATTATAATTATGCATCTCTTCTAGCCCCACTATCTCTAGTATCACCTAACTCGGCTTCCATAGCTAGCAGATTGTCTTCATATGGTCCATCCTCTCTAGGAAGTATTCCTTCGTGTGGAGCATCGTCTTCACAGGGTTCTTCTACTAGAACTTCCTTGCTAGGGCGCTAGTCTACGTTGTCATGTTCTTCCTCCTGAGCTCCTGTCTCATTCTGTTCACCCTCTTCAAACGCTTCTTGTAACTACACACAATAAGCATGTCAGCAAAAACCCATGGTAGCTAGTTAGAAAAACTTAGAAAATTCAATAACACTAAGACTCACTCGCGATGGTCCTGTATCAACAGCAAAGGGGAGTTGATCTAAACCGATCCACAGACGTTGCATAATCTCATCCTCGATCAGTTCAGCCCAAACTTCATCCCCCAGATTAGTTCTTGCCTTGACCTTCCCCTTTTCAATACTATTCCATCGCGGTGATTCAGGGAAGAAGGTAGAGACTATGGTTTCTCCCCCAGGAAGAGTAATCTCTCTTTCTGGGAATGCACTCATAGTCACCTGCTCCTAGAACTTCTCAAAGGCCTTAGATGCACCAATGACATCGAGGAAAAGTCGCAAGGATTGAGCTTCAATCGTAGAATTACAATAATGCTGACGATAAGCGATACTTTCTCGCTTATACAGATGCTTATGATCCTTCTGCATCTGTCCCCACTCTTGAACCCTTCTGCAAAAATCCTTCCAGTCCTGGTTCTTCTGGGCCAGCAGGTCCATCTGCATCCTCTACTCGGCTAATTTGTAGCTAGTTTGGATGTTGTTTCTAACCATGATCTAGTAGTAAGCGTAGTCAATAATAGCCGTCTGTCAGTCTTCTTGACTTGTCCCTCGAGCCTGCAGGAACTTACATCGTAATCTTAATTCTCTGACCTCTTTGATCAGAGACACCCTTTCCTTCTCTGACCTCTGTAGCTTCTTCCAGAGGTCGTTATTGACATTCTAGCTTTTCCACAGGGAGCGGGTTGAGTGTAATGCACATTTACGCATCTCTTTGTAAATGTTGCGTGGCACGACCATTGCCTCCAATGAGGGTTCAATGATGTCCAAGTCAATGGGTTCTGTTGGGTCCCATCGAAGGCGAGCTCCTAATGACAAAAAAAATAAATTAGACATAATTAAGTAGGGTAACTTCATAATAAAATATGCATATAATCGCAACATACCAGCCCTAGGATCGGTACGTTCTAAATGCTCGATCATCTCACTGACAACGCCTTCCATAAAGGTGAATTTATCAGGAAATTCACCCCACACTCTACTTGCAATGGTGGACAGGGGATCATCTCGTTCATCTATGATATAATTAAGTCAAAATAAAAAAAACTCTAATAGAATCTCCTAGAAACTCTAACAGATTAATTACCTCTCCCTGTCCTAGTTGGAAGTGCATTGACATTCTCTGCTTCCACTCTCTCTTCACGCACAAGGTTTTATGTGTCACTCTCTCTTACAGCTGGGGCCTCCTCCTCCAAAACTAGGGCCCCTTCCCCATGCCGCAATACCGTAGCCCCTATTTCAGGGGTCAACTGCTCTATAGATCTCCCTGTTCCTGCTGCGTAATACACTTAAATAATTCAAAACATCTTAAATAAGTTGCATAATACAATAGTGACTATAACTTGTACTATATTCTTTTACTTACTAGCCAGAGGTTTACTCCATTGAAATCTGACTTGTACAGTTCTGCCTGTGCCACTCGCTGGCTCCATAGTCGCCTTGGTTAAATGAGTCTTATTATGCTGAACTGACGTATCCACTATCTCTGCAGCCACGTGCTTCCCCCATGATGCATCACCGGTGTAAGAGGGAAGCACCCCACCTACGCTGTCTAGACCCCGTGTTCGAGGTGCCACCACGTTCTTAGTCATTATAGAAAAGGACTCCTCGATTCCCTCTGGAGGATCTTGCGATCGAGTAGTGCCAAAGATGTGGGAGATCCAAGGTCTAGATAACTGGTCTCAGTCGTATTGCACCCAGATCCTATTCCTCTAGACCACTAGAAATTTGGCAAAACGCCAGAGGCAAGTTATGAAAAAGGCAAAGTGCACACTGAAATGGGACTTAAGCTTTTGGCGGAGCCTAACCATTTCAGTGCACAACCCTTCAAAAAAAATAGCTTGCCCAGTCGAATTGGGTCCCTTCCTCTATCACCTCTCGCATGATACAGGTTTGTTCTATGGTGAAGAACTTCCCCTACGAGAGTGTTCTGGGGAAGGCCTGGGCTCGGAAAAGGGGATAGATAGTCTTGGCAACCGCCAACTCGATCTTTTCACAAGGAATCCCCTTCATGTCTTTCTTAACCCCCATCCACTCCTCTAGTTCTTCTTGGCATTTCAGGCTCCTCCTCAACTTTTTCTCTATAGGAATGCTGTCGGAGGGGATGTCAAAAAGGTCAACGAATAGCTGAGCATCAATGTCAAAATATACACGCATGTTACGCATGCATGTGCAAAAATGCTCAGCTCCCTCGCTGAAGGAGTTAACCAGGGTTAACATTTCACTGGTGGAGACATTGGGGGTTACCACCAGAAAAAAATGCATCAATCTCACCTCTTGCAGCTTAGTAACCAATGCAGCTGGGGCTACCGTGTGGTTGAGCTAGCGTTGTGCTTTCTTTATGTCGTCATAACGGAAGAGGAGGGTGTATGCCTTGCAGCTGGAAACCATAATGGTAACTTCCTGAGATTCCCTAACTGATAACACAGGTCAAGAAAGCAAAGACAAGATTAAACAACATTTCAAACAATAGTTTCTTATAGCTAAATGTCACAACAAACCTTACCAGGCCCGAACGGTAACTGAAATGGAGGAAGTGGTCATTGCACGTCTGCGAGGGTGAGGGGAGGGTTCAGAGTCCATTCCTCATGCAACCATTCGAGGCCTTGACAATTCTTGAAAGAATTGGAGTAATGGGTGGGGTATTCAGGAATCTCAAAAGCCAATTTCCCCATAACACCCGCACGCACGTTGCTGGTAGAGGTCATTTATCGTCCTTCCGGTCAGGGCCAATGTATCATTGTTGCCCACTAATCCATTTTCGTTGATAAAAACCTGTATCATAGAACGCATCACTATCTCACACTTTACAAGATTAAACATTAGAAAATATATTAATATCTCCACAAATAAAACGACTTACCCGCCTGAGTAATACACCGTGCCTAGTGGATTATGAAAGTAGGTTGAGACATGATGGGCTACGAACAAAGTGTTGTAGGCATGATAACAGTTGAATTTGGGCATCTCCCAGATCCAACTTAAATGCGTCAACCCTTTGGTGCTTAGTTTGTGGTCCTGAGGTCAACTAGTGTCAATAGCTCTATCCATCAGGAAAACCAAAATGCCCTATGTAGAACCGACTAACAAATTTTCCAAAATAGCTGCAGTGACATCACCTGACAAATGCGACCAAACGATGATGCTGTAGTTACGAAACAAGAACTGCAAAAACTCTCGTGCACCCTTTCGGAACCATATTGCCTTCCCCTGTAGGCAAGTTTGAGGGGGAGGAACATTGGCTACTGGAGGGTTTATACAACACAAAACCCCAACTATATCCAAGACAATCAGAACAAACTTCACCATTATACTATACAGAACACAAACAAGCTACCATCTGACGAAAATTCAATCTAGATTTCATTGCATGCTTAGGAAAACTACAAATTACGCTTTAACTACACAACCAAAACTGCTTAAATCCTTGCAATAGTGCAAGGTTTGTCTCAGACAATAGCGATAGGCACAATACCACGTATCGTTCGAGCGTAATTCTATAAATATTACACTACCTAAACCCTTGTTTTAATACAAGGTCTATATTCCATAACTCTTGTTTACGCAGATGACATAAAAGAACAAACAACAAAAACAAAATCACAAAAAGGAATGCGAATAGGTAAGACATGGCCTACCGATTTAGGGGGGTAACGTCTGGTACTTTGACCAAGGCCTGTGAAGCGCATTGCAGACTCTCTTGTATGTCATCAATTTTTTCCAATTTGGTGTTCTTTCCTCTCACCTTCAACGCCATAGCTATAGCTATGTAAAACCTTCACAAATAAATGCACTGCTATCTTTTGCTCTTTCTTTCTCCTTGCAACAGCTGAACTCGAATTCACAATAGCCAATAGCCTATTTTCGATATGAATCATTTACTTATAACATGCAAACACTAACCAACTTGATGCTTGATTAAAGTGGAACTTTCTTAAATGTTGGTGTCATCGTGAGATGAAACTCGAAGATTAGGGCATTAATGCGATAGATATCACATAGATTATGGTCCAAAATGATCTTAAACTACTACACCTTATCATCTTGTAATCGGGTCACATTAATTACAGGCTGTTCACGGTATTCAAAATTTAGTTGGCTCTTCACGCTCAGCAATGTCACATCATACTTTTTTTTTACTGACAAGTGTCATACACTAATACTTACAACACTAAACTTAGCATTTTCTAAACCATTCTCATATTTGACAATTTTGTAGGGTAGTTGGCAAATGAACATGACTTTATTTGCACCCCTAGCCTTAATAGGTCCACATGGGGGAATCATTAGACAATTTGACCACACACTAGTAGAAACTAACCTATTCCTCAATGACGCAACCATAGCTGCATCAGAAACATCTCTAGATTAGCCAGAGCAATCGACGTGCATGCTAGACCTGGAGGTTGGAGATGTAACTGAAGACCCCCTCAACGAGGTCTCCGTGGTTACGCATAGGGGCGAGAACAAAACTATTAAGATTAGTTCTTTACTAGAACAAAAGACACATGACAATATAAAACAGGTACTCCATAATAACGTTACAGTATTCACATGGTCATATTAAGATATGCTGAGAGTAGACCGAAGGTTAATACAACATAACATAATTCTAGACCTGCGTATTAAGGCGATTAGACAAAAAGCATGGAAAATCAAGCCATAAATTGCATTAGTAGTACGTGATGAGATCACTAGCCTGGTTTCATCCACGCAATCGATTACTCTGACTGGGTATCTAACATTGTAGTTGTCCCTAAGAAGACCGGAGGACTACGCATCTGCATAGACTTCCGGGACCTGAATAAGGCCACGATTAAGGATAGCTTTCCACTGCCAAGTATCGACCAATTAGTGGATACAACTGCTGGGCATGCGCTTTTATCCTTCATGGATGATTTTTTAGGCTACAATCAAATTTGCATCAACCCGGAACACTAGCTGACCACAACATTCTTGACACCCTAGGGTACCTTTTGTTACACTATGATGCCTTTTGGTTTAAAAAATGCCAGAGCTACCTATCAATGAGCTATGACGTACATCTTTAGTGATTATCTCCTAGGAAAATTGAATGATTATGTCGACAATATAGCTATTAAATCTGTAAATTTAGAAGATCATTTAGAGGACCTAGAGTTCTTAAAAGATGTTCTAAGTACGACCTCTAGCTCAACCCAAAGAAGTACGTATTTGGAGTCAAAACCAGATGCATGCTAGGATTTGTAGTGTCAAAAACTGGCATACGAGTAGACCCTAACAAGGTCAAGGCCATAGTTGAGTTGACGCCCCCTATAAATCTCAAGCAATTACGTGGGTTGCAAGGGTGGTTACAAGTTATCAGGGGGTTCATCTTGCGATTAACAGACAAATTACATGCTATGCAACATTTGCTCAAGAAAGGAGTCGATTTTGAGTGGATCGACGATTGTTAGCGTGCATTTGACGACTTGAAACAAGAACTTCAACGCTTTCCAATGGTATTCCCACCACAAAGGGATCAACCGTTCTACATTTAACTCGCAACCTCAGACGTAGCCATAGCCATAGAGAGATGATGGGTCGGAAGTACCCATCTACTACTTGAGTCATGCATTGTGTGCGTATGAAATGAGGTATAATGAAGTGGATCGTAATTGTTTAGCATTAGTGTTTGGACTCAAAAAGTGTAGAAACTATCTCTTCCATAGCAAATTCAACATAATCTGCAAAAAATAACATCCGGAGAGCTATTACGCACAACTTATATGAAAGTAGTAGGATAGCTCAATGGAAAGTTATCACGATAGAATTCAATCTGCACTATATTGGTCAATCTTCTATGAAAGGCCAAGTGATAGCTGACCAATTAATGACATCACCTATTGATAGTCAAGCGATGATAGAGCCTGAATTTCTCGATGAACATGTACATAGTCTAAGCCCTACTTTGACAAACCTCAAAGAAACGTTATATTTCGACGGAGCTTCAACCGTTAGAGGCGGTAGTGCCGCCGCGGTTATTATGCTTTCACCTAAGGATGTGCATCTGTATGCCTACCGCTTGACCTTCCCCTGTATGAAAAATGTGGCAGAGTATGAGGGGATCCTCAGGGAATTATTAACAGCCAGAGAGCTAAACGTTCAACACCTGGCAATTAGGGGTGATTCGATGCTCATGATAAATCAAATCACAAGAGTCTACGCCTGCAAGACTACACATTTACAGCCCTACTGCGATATGGCTAAAGATCTTCTGAAACATCTCATAGCAACCGACGCCCAACACGTACCTCGAAATGACAACATGCTAGCTAATGCACTGGCTATACTAATACTGAATGTGTCACCATGCCTATTTGACACTTGGCCTGCCTTAATGATAAAGTGTGTAGATCTTGTCATTCAGATGGTGCAAATATCTACATTGCTCATAGATGGAACGTCAGAATGGTACGATAACATTAAAACTTACCTTCTGCATGCTGAACCACCACACGAGCTAACGCACACACAAAAAGATGCAATTCGCAAGCGAGCTAGGCAATACATCATCATCAGAGATAGTACTCTCTGTAGATGCTCTTTCGATGGAGTGTTGCTTACTTGCGTCAACAAAGACCAAGCACAACGTATAGTCGGTGAGGTTCACGAGGGACTGTGTGGAGGACACGTAGCTCCCCAGGCCATGGCCACTAAAATCAGACGCTTAGGGTACTACTAGCCGTACATGGAAAAATATTACCTTATCAAGGTTAAAATGTGTAACACGTGCCAACGTTATGCAAATCTAATACACATGTCACTAATAGAATTACACACTACACAGATCACATGGCCCTTTCAATGATGGGGACTAGACATCATAGGCCCTATTACACCTAAATTCTTTGTAGGACATAGCTTCATAATCACCACCACTGAATATTTCACTAAGTGGGTCGAGGCTATCCCTCTGCGGAAGATCACATCCCAACAAGTCTACCATTTCATTCTAAATAACATTGTAACCAGATTTACCCTCCCAATGACTATTGTGATCGACAATGGACCACAGTTTAGTAGTTCGAAAACCAAATCTTTTTGTGATAACCTTGGTATCAAGCAATCTTTTTCCTCACCTTATTACTCGCAAGCGAATGGTCAAGCTGAAGCAACGAATAAATTCATCATCAATTTGCTCAAGAAAATGCTCAACAGCAATAAAAGATAATGGCATGAAAAGATCCTCTATGTGCTATGGGCATATCATACCACATGCAAAATAGCTACAGACAGTACACCCTACAGCCTAGTCTATGGATTTGAGGCGGTGTTGCCTCTTTAATTACAAGTTCCTTCTCTACAGATGGTCCTCTCCATGGTTATAAATGAGGCTCAACACATCGAGTCTCGAATCATGGATTTGGACTCAGTAGAGGAGAAGAGAATACAGACACTTGATACCATCGAAAAGTATCAAGATAAGCAGAGGTAGAAGCACCATCATAATCTTTAGCAACGTCCAATCAAGAAAGGAGATTTGGTTCTGAAGGCCGTTTGCGAACCAATAGGAAAATTCTCTGCAAATTGGGAGGGCCCTTTCTTGGTGGTCAGCTTGTATGGAAATGGTGCATTCAAGCTAATAGACATCAATGGTAATGAGTTAACAAATCCAGTGAACCACATATCCCTGAAGAGGTATTATGTATAGCTACATACTTAGTGTTGACACTAGCGCAACGACTGTCCGCTATGACATTAAACTGGCAAAGTTGCAAATGTTCGCTACGACGTAAAACTTACCATGTTGTACAAGTCCGCTATGACGTAAAACTGGCATTCTTTGCATGAGTCTACCACGATACTAAACTGGTAACCATCGTCCACTATGACGTAAAACTGGCACTTTCCGCATGCGTTTGCCACGACACTAAACTGGCAACGATCGTCCACTACGACATAAAACTGGCAAGTTACGATCGTCCACTACGACATAAAACTAGCAGTGTTGTACAAGTCTGCTAAGACAAAAAACTGGCATTTCTTGCATGCGTCCACCATGACATAAAATTGGCAAAAGTAAGCATCCATCTGTTAAGACGTAAAACCAGCATAGACTTGTCCCTGGGTCATGACAGAAAACTGACATCCACAACATGGTCTGCTTAGACCATAAATTAGCTCTACCACCATCTTCTACGATGTAAAACTAGCATTCTTCAGTCCACGCAGACTTTAAACTAGGACCATGGTCTACTGGGACTTAAAACTAGCAACAACAGTCTACTAGGACTTAAAACTGGGACCTACAGATCACTAGCATATGAATCAAGAAAGTGTGAACATCCTTGTGTAGCTGTAAAATAGAAGAGGTGGGATGTTGGAACATCCCCAGCATCGCTACCTCGCAGGCATTCTGCTAATTCCTCGGATATGCTAAAAGGCATACTACTGATCCCTTGGAGATGCTATCATTGCAGCCATTTCAGTGGTGGCACCTCTAAGAGATTAGCCTTGTTGTCTGGGTCCCTAGGGAGTTCTCATCAGCCATGTCCTTGGGGATCTCTGCTCATCATCGCTATTAGAATCTGGCCTCCCAAATTTAGCTAGCTGGTTCTTGGCATAACCAGTTGGGTGAGATGAGTCTGATGTTTTTTGCCAGTGACATGCTGGGCTGAGCATCAACATTGGGACCCTGGCTTCTTGCTACAGTTCCTTATCCATGGCCCGCTCACTCCTTCTCGCCTCAAGTGGTGCTTGTTTCAACAACCTCTCTGGCGATTCGACCATTCAATGGTGTCCTCTGTTTTCTTTTACATTTGCAGGTTGCTTGTTACAAGGGCATTGTCCAAAGTACATTCACTAGAATGGTAGAGTATAGACAGCATTCCGAGATGGCTGCTCAGGTTGGCCTGTCTACTTAGGAGTGCAACCCTGTTTTCCCTCATAATCCAACATCTTATTCCTATCCCCCCTTTGGCTATTCCATCTGCTTTCCTTGTACAAAATGTGCATACGCAACCTAAGCTTTTCGTGCCTGTATTACAATCAAGCCCGTGAACTAGCCTAACGCAACTCGCCTAACGGACCACAAAAAAATGGATGTAAAACAACTCATCCAGGCCATGCAAGCATAACACAACTCGCCCATGCAAGCCCCTTCATCTATAGTATGACAATATAACTCCTCGCAAATGCAATTGCAGGAGGATACTTAATGAGTTATTTGCGAAAAGCTATACTCGCACACTTGAGTCTTCCCCGAACCTCTCTCCTCTTGCCTCTGTAAGAATTCCTCTCGTACGATTCCATCTCCAATTTTTCCCACCTTTGCACTTCTAGATTGACAAGGTGACACCTGGGTAACCATCGACAGACGTTGTTGGTACTTTTACATATTTGGTGTTTAATATTCTTTGTAGACGTCTTTCGAGCAAGCCCTCTAAATGTCAACAAAGAGGGGCCATTGAAAGATCATGAAAATTGCAAATCGGCCTAAGGAAAAGATTAATGATTCAGGCAAAATCTTGCAGCAGAAATCTGAAAGGTAGAACAAGACGAAGAGGCGCACAACATCAAGTCTTAAGGTAAAGGTTCATGATTCAGGCAAGATCTTACAACATTATGCAGTCTAGAGCAAAAAATCCAAAAGATAGAACAAGGTAAAGTGGGGCACAACACCAAGTCTCCAAGTCTCTTAAAATTCCTAACTTTGTTTTGTTCTTTATGCTACATTACGCAACATAGCGTCATATTTCTTAGTGTAATTCTACACAAGGTAACGCGTTGTCAGAAGGTAGCTTATTGCAACAATCGAGTTGGCAGAAATCTTAGCAAATGCAATAAGTTTAAGGCCTAAGAAACGATCTTCAATTTGTTGCATATTCCACCAAGTCTTCTATTCAAAACTTTTTTATGCTTCATTACGCAAAGTAGCGTAATGAACCTTGAAGATCAAAGTCAAAATCAAAAGAAGTATGACGCTCCAACTTCTTCTTTTTGTAGATTGGTTGCTTTACGCTTTATTACGCTACACCATGTAAACAAGCGTAAGGCATTGTAAAGTTGACACTTTTTATGCTCTATTATGCTATGCAATGTAAACAAGCGTAATACATGTGAAATTTATCAAATTACACTCTACTATGCTACTCAGCATAAATGAGCATAATAAAGTGTAAATTCAGCTAACGCGGTACTAGACGCACCTGCTATCCATACATAACAATACACTCATCAGCGTATCATAGCGTAATCATGAAGCAGTTTCAACAAGAGTGATTTACAGCACACTGCGCCCCCAAGACATAATGCCACATGACTAGCTTTAACATAAAATCTATCAAGTCAACAATGCTTTGAAGGTTCGAGACACGTGTCATCAAGGCCATGCCTTCCCACATGGTGCTGAACCTATAAATGCTTCAGTTGACGAAGAAAAAAGAGAGCTTCCATCTTCCTTTTTGAGAACATAAGACATTTTTTTAGCATTGGCATCAAGAGCAATCAGTCTTCTTGGCAAAAAGATTATCCACTTCATTGGCGATCATTAGCAACCTTCAAGCAAAGATTAGCAAAGGTGAAAGGAGCAAATCAGAGGTCAAAAGATCATCTAGTACGATTGACAACGTTTATTGATCAAAAAATAGTTGATCAGTAGGCATCTTGTCTTCCAAGCTTGGCCTTCCTTGCATTCCAGCTTTGGCTTACGAGGTAGATCAACCTTCATTCTACTTTCACCTTTTAAATAGTTTTCTTGTTGTTCTACGTATGCTTCACACAGAGGAAAGTGAAGTCTGCTATTAGAACATTGTATGCAATATATATTTAGCTTTTGGATCAAATCATAGATCTTGGGATTACGCATCTTCCCTAGATTTGATTTTTTCTTGTCGTGTTGACGTTATCACCATCTCAAATATTTTTCACATTGTTTTCTACTCCTTCTACGATTCACTAAATTAATTTGTTTTGTGGAATATACATAAAAGTACATATCACCTCGATTCATTGTAGTTTACTGATAAGTAAGTCCCTGTTGGATTGACAAGATCGTTCAGGACACCTTGGATTCGTTTTCTCTAGCATAGCCCTCACACAAATCCATGGTTAAAACTGTGTACATAGATCTCCACTCGGTATTTCCAGCGACCAACGTTTTCCATTGTTACAGGTTGTACAACTTATAAGCTTTAACACCATGGCCATAACCAAGGAAAATACATCTTACAAACTTATATTCTAAATTTCATCAATTTTTGGAATGTGAACATAAGCTTCACATCCACAAACTCAAAGATAATTCAAATTAACATACTTACCCCTCAATATTTCTTTTAGAAGATTTACATCAATTGCAAAGGATGGAGACTTGTTGATGAGATAGTAGGTAGTCATTACAGCTTCAACCAAAAAATGTTTACCAAGACTAGCTTCATTTAGCATGCATTTGATTCTTTCGAACAACGTTCTATTAAAATGTTCAACTACTTCATTTTGTTTGGGAGTTCTTAGAATAGTCTTTTTCTTGGATATGCCATATTCTTTAAAAAAATTGTGAATAGCATGGGAGAAAAATTCACCACCACTATCTATTCTAAGAACCTTGATTTTCTTTCCTAAATAATTTTCAACAAGAGCTTTGGACTTTTTAAATTTTTCAAACACTTCAAACTTATGTTTCATTAAACAGATCCAAGCTTTACTTGAAAAATCATAAATGAATAAAACATAATATGTAGCACCTCCAAGTCAAAATGTTTGCAAGTCTTTAACTAGTTCACATACATCACTGTGTATTAACTCTAACACTTGATGAACTTTAGCATTACTTCTCCTTAATTCTGAACATGTTTGTTTATCAAGTGGACAATGATGATAAAACTTTAGAGATTCTTCTATGAGGTTAATTTTACCTTTTTTATGTAGTTCCTTTAAACCTTTTTCATGTAAATGTGTTAATATTTTGTGCCAAAGATCAATGCTTGAATTCAAGTTAGTAATAACTATCATGTTGAAGTTGTGCTCCAACATCCTTGCTTCTAACTCATATAGTCTTCCCACCTTTACACCAGTGGCTACAGGTACAGACCCTTGCAATATTTTATATTTTACTTCATCAAATATGATAGTTAGACCTACAAAATCTAACTCACTTGTAGATAGGAGACTCATTGTGACTTTAGGTACATGATGGACATAGAATATCACCATGGGAAATGTGGATGATGGAATTTTGGAAATGATTGATGTCCAATTTTATTTTGACATAAATGCTTATCATCTGGAAACTCTAAAAATGATTTTCACCCAAAAAGGACTAGAACTATTGACCTAGCACATGGTATCCTACAACAATGAGCTAGATCTATTGTGCAACTATCTAACTGGTTAATTCTAGACAACACTGGAGACTTGGGCAAATTAAGACTACTCAACCTATCTCATAACATGTTGACAAGCTATATTCCTGCTAGCATATTGAATTTAACCTATTTGGAATGAATTGACCTAAATTCTAACAGATTATCTGGAATCATTCCTTCAGAATTAAACTCCCTTAATTTTCTAGGTACTTTCAATGTCTCAAATAACCTTTTATGTGGAAAACTATTCACTTCTACATAATTCATTACATTTGATGAAAGTTCATTTGCAGAGAATTCATGTTTATGTCGATATTATAAAAAGCATAAATGCCCAGAGCCAAAAATACCAAATAATGTAACATTAGCAGCTGTGGACAAAAGCAAAAGCAATAATTGATAATGGGATTGGTTGTGTGAGCATGTGTCGCTCATAACATTGGGATTAGGATTTGGATTATATTTTGGGAGAATTATTGTGTTGTATTTTCCATGGGATGCTTATCAACACTTCTATGGTAGATGCCTCATTTATTTTTTCATGTTTTGCTATTTATTTAATCTACATCAAACACAAGGTCACAAGAGTCCAAGCCTAATATATTTTGAAAAATGATATGTAGGAGAAATGATGGTGAACATTACTGATGGGACGTGATATTGTGGCCATCGTGATATTGCATCCCTCACGATATCGCGTACGTGATATCGCGTCGTCCCCTACGATATCGTGTACGCAATAACACAGTCTACCGCCATATCTACAAATAAGAGGCAACTCTCCTCTTATTCATCATCCTAGGCTAGAAGTAGGAAGACTGTGGTAGATTGATCACTCCAGAGATAGAATATTTTCCATGTGCTTGTAGTAGGAGTCCCAAAGTGAACAGATCTTTATTCGAGCAACTTTGTACCTGAACGCAAGTTGTGTACAGCAATAAAGACAAGCTTTTTGGATAAATCTTGTAGTGCATGGAATAGGATTTATTACATGTTATTTCTTACCTGTTATTTATTACTTACAGTAGCGCGGAATGAGTATGACTTGATTACGAGCATCTAAGTGTGACTACTTGGTAACCCAGTGGTGTATCTAGGATCTACGCTTGGTAATCCCAATGGTAGTCATGCACCAGGATATGTACGGATAATCAAGGAACAGATGCTCATCACGATTAGATTCTCTCTCACCCTAAACTCCTAGAATGTAGAATGAGTATGACTTGATTACAAGCATTTATGGATGTGTACGGATAGTCAAGGAACAGATGCTCAGCATGCTTAGGCTAGTTAAGTGCCTCAGTACAACCACTTCGAGCACATGCATTACATGTGGTGATCCCAGTAACGATTAGCATTTGGTAGCCACAGTTGCATAGGTTCAGGGTGTATATGGTAAGCGGGAATGGATGCTAATGCTAGGTAATTTAGACTTAGTGCATTAGTTAGAGTTAGTGCTTAGTTTCTCAACCCTTCACCCTTTAGGGTAGAAGACATAAAACATAAAAAACCATAAAAATCATATACCTCAGAATTGCTTAACCATACATTGTGAAAAATACAAGTAAGTTTGGGAAGACAACGAATAATTAACCCTAAGTGTTCCAAGAGTCGTGTAGGCATTTAGTTTATGGAGTTTGACTGGATTGTGCGTGCAATGCTTGTATTCGTATGGTTGAGTGTAGGGATACCCACCACTCATCATTGGCACCGTTGTTGGGGACCAAGTGTTTGTACGCCAAATAGAACATAAAGGACATCATTCAAATTGTTGGGAGCCTTAACAAACCTTTGGGTTAATTAATTAAATATTAATTTATATAATGGTGAAATAGCACATCGAGAAATAAAAATGTCTTCTTCTCACAAAATTAATTCACCACCTANCCGAGAAATAAAAATGTCTTCTTCTCACAAAATTAATTCACCACCTAGGACTAATACTAGAGACAGTCGGCAACATAAAACACATAACCAAAACCAGCCAAGTCCTAAACAATATAAGATAGTCTATACTCATCCTGATGAGTATATTCCTAACATTACCTTAATCCTTCATCAATATGAACAACTGCGGTGGAGAGACCTGCAAGGTAATATTGTGTTACCCTCAGATCGATCAATCTCTAACATGCTCTTTTGTGCCTTGGCACAAATTGGCATTATAGAATTATTTGTTGAATACGTTGCGGAAGAATTTGATATGAGGGATAATTATCCCATCGAAGCGCAACGTATGAGGGACTTAAGGTAGGAGGGACAACATACACTTTTGAAGGGCATAGCCCCACACATCCTTAGCGAAATAGGAGATGAGGAACCCCTTATAATGGGTTCTTTAGGAAATGATATTCCTCCTTCTCATGATGGTGAGGAGGTTAGGCATTAGAACCTATGATCAACGATACATAGCACTGGTTTTGATCCCCATGAATGTCAACTATTCATAGAAGGAACAACCACTCATGCTAAGGACAGACACTTAGATCGTTATAACGATCGGGGCCGAAGTAGCAGAAGGGAAGGTAAGAAACATCATCATGGTGATGGTTTCCCTTCTTCTTCCCCTTCATCTCACCACTCACCCTCTCCTTCCACATTTGGGCATAGCCACCATGAACACAATGGTGAGGATAATGGTAGGAAAGACGAGAGACCTTGACCTGAAAGTCAAGAGAGAGGAAAAGGGCAAGGATGTAGGGAGAGTAGGAAACCACGTAGACATCACAAGTGTCATGAAAGAGATGATCATGATAAACCCCTACTCGCAACCTAATGTATTCTTGACATAATGGAGGCTGTTAGGATTCCAACAAGGCACTTAAAGGACAATCGGATCAAGTGTTTGGACATAAATAATATCTCACATTTTGAAGGGGGATACAACGCTGATCCACAACATCATTTACAAGCATTCCACGATGCATGTGCCTTGCAGAATATAGACAATGAGTGGAAAAAACTTAAGTTTTACCCAAGGACACTCACTAAAGAGGCAGAGAGTTGGTATTGGTCTTTAGAACTGAAAACCATCAGGAGGTGGAGTATGATGTTAGAACTCTTCAAAAATAAATATCATACGTACTCTAGAGTGTCCAATTTACATAAGTAGATCCAAGGCTGGAAACAAGGTGCTTATGAACCCCTGGATGCTGCCATGACCCACTACTACACATTGTTACATCATTGCTCGGGCCATGGGTACACTCAGCGGGATCAACTTTGCCACATTGTGGATGGGCCAAGGAATGAAACTAGAAGAACCCTTGGGACTTATGCCCAACAAAAACTATCACAACTTAGAGCCCATGAAGTACATCAATTGTTGGAACAAGTAGCACAAGAGGAAGGTGAGCTACGTAAGAGGGAAAGTACGGAAGAATACAACAATGATCCCTTCCTTCGAAAGAAGGGAGTGAAATTCTGTGAGGAGGAGAATGAGTTACCACTCGAAGAGTTGGTGAACTATAAAACCTTGCTGATCCAAAAATTAACAACTGAAGTATCGGCTAAGGTAGATCAAATGTGGGATTCCTTAGACTCAAGACTTGAAAATGTTTTGAAAATTGTAGAAGAGTCTGAGGATGAACGAAGTAGTAACAAAGTTAAGACAAAGAGGAGAAATTCAAGCCCTACACATAACAAGGGTAGGGGGAAAATTCTTATCTCCGATGAAGTTGTGGATTTTGACACAGATGATGACAATGGATGTGAGATCTGCCACTATGACAATCCTAAGGGATGTTGTCTAATTATCTCACATCTACAGGAGTCTAGGGTGTATGCACTAAATCCAAGACTTAACCAATGAAAAACACCCCATAGGTTACCTTATCCACAAGGTAACCCAAGGCAGTTCCACCAACCACTAACATACTATCCAAGTGGAACTCCTTCACAACCAATCGGATAGCATCAACAATGGCAATACCCACAATCATGAGGGATGCCACCACCAACACAATAGTACCCTTACTGGCAGCCCGATCCTTATGGTTATTATGTGCAGCAGCCGATTTCTCTAGGTGACTCTATGAGTCACACTACTCCCCAACGTCACTACCATGTTCGGGAGTACTTCAGGAGGACTTCTTCTCCTCTAGGAGACATCTCACAATCATCCCATATTCCAACTCCATCCACACCTCTTCCACCTGTAGTTTCCATACAACTTGTTCCAACAATGCAAGGGGAACTCCCTACTCAACCGCAGCAATGTAACGCTACAAGAGCTGTAAATATTCAACTTAGTGCTAGTTCTGACAACTGTACAAAGAGAAGGCCTTTCTTCAGAACCAAAAGCCTAGAAAAAATCTTCCAACAACAAACGGTTAAGTCGATGTACGTGCCTCCATCATCTAACACTTTGGAGCACCCTTCAGTCCAACAATAGAGTATGCATATGGTTATGTTAACGCATACCGTAACTGACTGAATCAAGGTAGGCCACCTTCCCAGGAAGCTATCTGACCCTGGAAGCCCCTTAATATATTTACAAATCATTGGGAAAAACCACATAAGGCTCTTCTTGACTCAGGTTCTGGAGTCAATTTAATATCACAAGAAATGTGTCAAGCCTGGAACTTGCCCCTACTTAAGAAGAACAAAATTCAACTAGTGCTGGCTAACTAGTCCATCACCATTCCCTTAGGATTGGTGGAGGATATTATTACCACTGTGTGTGGGTGGTCTTACCTAGCCAATTTCCTGGTGATTGAAATCAACAACAACAAAGGGGGCTTCCCAATTATAATGGGAAGACCATAGCTAAGTACAATAGATGCATACCTAGGGATCCGTGATGTTTCCTTGCAGATATCTAAGAGAAACATACATGGAAAGATCGAGAAGAAGAAAGTTTTGTGCATCACATACAGTGACTCAGAGGATGATGACATGAAACAGTGTTCAACACTTGTTCCATGTGATCGGTGTGCCCAAGAAACACAAATCCAAATGTGCCTATATGTAGCAACTGTAGTAGTAGTAGACAACCCATGGTTGACAGCTACTAGAAAGAGCAAACTGATATGCATGGAACAAACTGAGGAAACTCATGCTAACAACAAGGGCATAGACACATTGGAGTATGAGCGTCGCCAACTTCCACCACTCAATCTAAGAACATTAGTAGGGAGAAGTTGGGCACTATTATGAAATTCAAATAGGCACTCATTATTTTGGATCTCTCCCTTTCCATTCAGTCTTGGGGGAGATGGCCACCTATGCTAATCATTGGAGACCCTTAGTTCTTTTAAGTTTTTGTTTTACATGTTTTTGTTTAACACATTTTTTTACAAGTTTTTTTTTACAAGTTTTTTTTTACACGTTTTTGTTTTACAAATTCTTTAACTTTTCTTGTTATTGTTTTACAACATCGTTATACTTTTCCAATTTTGTGTGTGTGTGTGTGTGTGTGTGTGTGATCCACCATGTAAGTTCGTCATGCAATAAGTGTTCTTCCCGATGGTATGAACTATTTTTTCATTGATTACTAATGTTTGGTTTTTACCTTAAAGTTACAATGTTGATACTAAGGTATGTTCTTTTGATATGGTAGGCAATGAGTCCACTTCATCCATTCATCCACCAAAGTCTATGGTCTCTCTTGGCTTGGAAATGTACAATCCCTTTTCTAAATAAGAACTTTAACGAACTAATGATTGGGCATTTCTCAAACTAAGGAAGGACTCAAGGTTTGAAAAGGGTGTGACTTCAAGGAAACTTGATGCATTTGTGTTGGCCATTCTCTTGGGTGCTTGGATGTTTTCTTCCTGAGTTTTCTTGTTGTTTCGATGTTACCCAATTATTGGAAGTCGAGACAATAAAAATAAGAAGTCTTTGCATGGTGTGGTTCTCACACATAAAAACATAAAACACAAAATGAAAAAAAAAAGGAAAACAAAGAAAGTGAGAATTCAAAGCACACCCCTTAGATGAAATAAACTTGGGCTACAAGTACTGGTTATAGAACCAATAATGTTCCCTCTAACTAAGGCCCTTCTCACTTCCCATTCTCTCCTTTATTTCGTCGGAATGGTGGTGGCTCTTGATGGAAGCATTCTTGTTATTCAATGGATGGTTGGCCAAGTGCGTTGATGCGAAGTCACTAGATGTGGTTGGTTTGAGGCCAGAGTTGGAATGAGATTTGCCAAGTCACATTAATCATGAAGTACATAAGGGGATGTACACCACCTTGTTCTTGGGATTCCATTCCATCCTCTTCTCTCCACTCTTCTCTCCATTGTTCACCTCATTGTTGGTTGTATCACTAGTGTATATTCTAGTGGATACGTTGTTTTCTTTTTGGTAAATTCTTATAGTTAAGACTTTAACTCTTGTTCCAAAAGACATTCCCAGAGCCTATGGACTCTTTGAATGTGGGATTGTTAGGGCATTAAGGGCATGAGCCTACTTTGGGGAGGATCCATTGACATTCCTATTTGGTGCATTAGTTAAATTATTTCCCTTAACATTTTTCAATTAATTTTATTTTGTTCATTCCATCTTGACATCCACTTCATCGATGTTTTAGTTGTCCCTTTTATCTATCTTTCTTATTCCTTTCCTTTCTCCATTTTAACGCTACCAGAGGTTTGTGATTAGTTATGGGGGTACGGGGCCTGATTTTTTTGATTTTCTCCTAGCCTCGAATTGTTTTGATTTTCTTCCTAACCCCTACACCTTCAGTAGTCACTGTTAATATATTCTTGATCCAAATCAACCATATCAAAATTGAGCCGATGGACTTACACCGAAGCATGGTATTACCACATTGAAATTCACCTACCCTTGCTAATACAAGACTGTGTTATATGTGTAGATGGTGATCATGCAACAATAGAGCAGATTTGGAGGGAGCACTTGGAATGGAGTAGTACTGGAAGTAGCTATGCAAGGAGCAAGACTGATGTTGTGCTTACGGATGGACAACAAAAGGTGAAATCTGGGTATTGGCAGCAATAAGACTTCTTCTCTCTTCTTCTCTCCTCTCTTCTCTCAAGCTGCCAAATGTGTCCTAATGTCAATGTAATAAGGTGTTCACCCTTGTTGTCATGAACACTAGTTGTTGTGTCTTGTAATGATGATCTGTTCACATGTCATCCCATTAGTTCCATTCTCGTCAATAATTCCATACCTTCCCAATATTATTGTAAGGAACTCGAGGACAAGTTTTCATTTAGTCATGGGGGTATGATGGGACGCGATATCACATGAGCCATGATATTGTGTACGTGATATCATGGCCATCACGATATTCCATCCCTCATGATATTGCATACGTGATATCACGTCATCCCCTGCGATATCGCATACGTGATATCATAGTCCATCGTCATGTCTATAAATAAGAGGTGGCACTTCCCTTATTCATCATCCTAGGCTAGAAGTAGGGAAAATTTGGTAGATTGATCACTCTAAAGATAGAATATTTTCCATGTGCCCGTAGTAGGAGTCCCAAAATGAACGGATCTTTATTCGAGCAACTTTGTACTTGAACATAAGTTGTGTACGGTAATAAAGATGAGCTTTTCAGATAGACCTTGTAGTGCATGGAATAGGATTTATTACATGTTATTTATTACCTGTTATTTATTACTTGCAGTAGTGTGGAATGAGTATGACTTGATTACGAGCATCTAAGTATGACTACTTGGTAACCCAATGGTGTATCTAAGATCTACGCTTTGTTATCCCAGTGATAGTCATGCACTAGGATGTGTACGGATAATCAAGGAATAGATGCTCATTGCAATTAGATTCTCTCTCATCCTAAACTCCTAGAATATGAGATGAGTATGACTTGATTATGAGCATTTACAGATGTGTATAGATAGTCAAGGAATAGATGCTCATCACGCTTAGGCTAGTTAAGTGCCTCAGTACGACCACTTCAAGCACATGTGTTACATGTGGTGATCCTAGTAACGATTAGCGTCTGGTAGCCACAGTTGCATAAGTTTAGGGTGTGTACAGTAAGTGGGAATGGATGCTGATGCTAGGTAATTTAGACTTAGTGCATTAGTTAGAGTTAGTGCTTAGTTTCTCAACCCTTCACCCTTTAGTGTAGAAGACATAAAACATAAAAAACCATAAAAATCATATACCTTAGACTTTATTAATCATACATCATGACAAATACAAGTAAGTTTGGTAAGACAATGAATAATTAACCCTAAGTGTTCCAAGAGGCCTGTAGGCATTTAGTCTACGAAGTTTTACCAGATCATGCATGTGACGCTCGTATTCATATGGTTGAGTGTAGGGATACCCACCACTCATCAATTGCTATGTGTAGTTTCACATGGCCATTTGGCAATCAAATATTTGTATCTAATTCTCCACTTGGAGGCACTAGTGAATGCTTTTTTGAGGTGCAATGTAATGATATTATAAGTTGTGCTTAACCAATATTCTAATTGCAAACACATAGGTAATTTTGTAACTTTTGCAAATACTTAAGGAATTGCACATGTTTTTTTTTTCACCCTATGTGTATAGATAGGATCTACTAGACAAGAGTGTTCCACTACAAGGTTACTTTGATGGTGCCATACCAAGCATTTGATTGCCTGTTTCTCCAAGTACCAAATTGATAAAACTCATTCATTATATTTATAGAATTCATTCATTAAAGCTTTGTACAAAATTTTGAAGATTTGAAAGGTAAGGCACTTCCTAAAGATTTATTGTTTAAATACATTTATGTTGTTTTTAGTATTACTTATTTTGCTTATCCTCATAGAAGTTGTGATAGTTCCTCTTAAAGGTGAATCCATGAGCTTTGGAATACTATGTTATAAGAGTCTCCTTTAAGTGAGTTAATGTGGAATGTAGTTCTTAGAGTAGGCATATTTTCTAGGGTTTCCATCATTTATTTAATAAATCCAAAGGAATTTCATGCGAAAGGATACTCAAGGTAGCATCATTGCAACAACCATTTCTAATAATAACTTCAATGTCAATGAAATGTAGTATGTGGTACAATGTCTCATGTGTTATGATATTTTAAGTTTTTGTTCATCTAATTATTAAAGTGATATGCAAACTTAGTTATAAATTTGATTTATTGAGACCAAAAGTATGATTATTTATAGATGGCAATGTATTGGAACTCAAAATAATTTTAAAGTGGGGAGGGGTTGGGGTAGGGGGAATGCTAGTGGGATGTGGGATGTTAATCCTAAAAGGATATTAATAATAAAACCAAAGTACATCATAGTTTACCACAAGACATATAGCCAACATCATACATTAGAAATATTATAGAGAAATATACTATTGGGGATTAGGGAGGGTGTTGGAACCTCGAGATAACTATAATATAGATATATTCCAAGACATATAACTTGGCATTTCCTACCAAGATTGAACCCAAGACTTGGAGTTTTCAAATCAAGAGTCTTACCACTAGGCTAACCCATCATTGTTGAATAAAATATAATAATTAGGTGGTGGGGTGGAGGGAGTGGTGGAGGAGGAGTGCTAGAGGAGGAGATGGATGCGATGTTGGACTCCAAAAAAATAAATAATAATATTAAAAACATTCAAAGTGCATCAAAGCATTAAATAAAGAGTCTAAAGAAAAACCCCAATGATTTTAAAGATGCATTTTTAGGTTTTTATCTTGATGGGACGTGATATCGCATCCCTCGCAATATTGTGTATGTGATAACACATCTTCCCTTGTGATATCGCGTACGCGATATCGCAGTGCATTGTCATATTTATAAATAAGAGGCGGCTCATCCTTGTTTCCTCATCCTAGGCTAGATAGTAGAGAAAATCTGATAGATTGATCACTCCAGAGATAGAATATTTTCCATGTGCCCACAGTAGGAGTCCCAAAGTGAACAAATCTTTATTCAAGCAAATATTGTACCTGAACATAAGTTTGTGTACGACAATAAAGATGAGCTTTCCGGATAAACCTTGTAGTGCATGGAATAGGATTTTATTACTATTATTTATTATCTATTATTTACTGCTTTATTAGTTATTTACTATTTTCCTTCTCAACCCTTCTCTCTTAGTTAAGTGCCTTAGTACGACCACTTTGAGCATGTGTGTTACGCGTGGTGATCCCAGCAACGATTAGCGTTTGGTAACCACAGTTGCATCAATTCAAGGTGTGTACGGTAAGTGGGAATGGATGCTAATGCTAGGTAATTTACAATTAGTTCATTAGTTAGAGTTAGTAATTAGTCTCTCTACCCTTCACCTTGTTAGCATAGGAGATAAAAACATAAAAAGCATAAAAATCATATACCTCAAACTTACTTAACCATACACCATGACAACTACAAGTAAGTCTGGAAAGACAATGAATAATTAACCCTATGTGTTCCATGGGGTGTATAGGCACTTAGTCTATAGAGTTCAATTGGATCACATGTGCTATGCTCGTATTCGTATAGTTGAGTGTAGGGGTATCTCGCCACTCATCATTGGCGCCGTTGCCAGGGACTAAGTGTTTGTGCACCGAATAAAACATAGGATATCACTTACATTGTTGGGAGCCTAAATGAACCTTCAGGTTAATTAAAAGAAAAATTATATAATGGTAAATTAGCACACCGATAACAATGACTTCTTCTAACAAAATAAATTCACTAGCTAGGGACAATACATGAAATAATCGGCAATCAAAAGCACATAATCAAAATCATCCAAGTCCTCAACAATACCAGATAGTCTATACTCATCTCGATGAGTATATTCCAAACTTTACCTTTATTCTCCATCAAGGTGAGTAGCTGCGATGGAGAGATTTGCAAGGTAACATTGTGTTAGCCCCAGATCGATCAGTCCCTAACAAGCTCTTTCGTGCTTTGGCATAGATTAACATGATAGAATTATATGTCGAATACATTGTGGAATACTTTGACATGAGGGATTATCATCCCATAGAAGCAAAACGTATCAGGGACTCAAGGCAGGAGAGCCAACATACACTATTGAAAGGCAAAGGTCTGCAAATCCTTAGCAAAATAGGAGATGAGGAACCCATTATAATGGGTTCTCTAGCAAATGATGTTCCCCCTCCTAATGATGGTGAGGAGGTTGGGTATTAGAACCTATGATCAACGATACATAACACTGGTTCTGATCCCCATGAATGCCAACTATTCATAGAGGGAACAACAACTCATGCAAAGGACAGGCATTTAGATCATTATCACGATTAGGGCCAAAGTAGCCAAAGAGAAGGCAAGAAACATCGTTATGGCAATGGTTCCCCTTCCTCTTCTCCTTCATCTCATCACTTCCTATCTCCTTCCACATCTGGGTATAGCCATGATGAACATAATGGTGAGGATAGAGGTAGGAAAGATGAGAGACCTTGATAGGAAAGTTGAGAGAGAGGACAAGGGCAAGGACGAAGGGAAAGTAGGGAACAATGAAGACATCACAAGTTCATGAAAGAGATGATCATGATGAGCCCCTACTTGCAACCCAAAGTATGCTCGACATAATGGAGGCAGTAAGAATTCTAGCAAGGCATCAAAAGGATAGTCAGATCAAATGCTTAGACATGAACAATATCCCATGGTTTGAAGGGGGATACAACTCAAATCCACAACATCATTTATAGGCATTCCACGATGCATGTGCCTTGCAAAACATAGAAAATGAGTGGCAAAAACTTAAGTTATTTTCCAAGACACTCACTAAAGAAGCAGAGAGTTGGTACCAGTCCTTAGAATCGAAAACCATCAAGAGGTGGAGTATGATGTTAGAACTCTTCAATAATAAGTATCAAACGTACTCCAGAGTGTCTAATTTGAGTAAGCAGATCCAAGGATGGAAGCAAAGTACTTATGAACCCTTGGATGCTGCCATTGCCTACTACTACACATTGTTACATCGTTGCCTAGGCCATGGATATGCTCAACAGGATCAACTTCACCACAGCATGGATGGGCTAAGGCATGAAACTAGAAGAACCCTTGGGACTTATGCCCAATGGAAACTATCAAAACATAGAGCCCAAGAAGTACATTGATTGTTGGAGTAAGTAGTAAAAGAAGAAGATGAGCTACGAAAAAGAGAGAGTGCAGAAGAATACAACCGTGATCCCTCCCTTTGAAAGAAGGGAGTGAGATTTTGTGATGAGGAGGATGAGTCACCACTCGAAGATTTGGTGAACAGAAAGATCTTGCCAATTTAAAAATTAACAACAGAAGTATCAGCTAAGGTAGACCAATTGTGGGATTCCTTAGACTTTAGATTGGAAACTGTTCTGAAAATTATAGAAGAGTTTAAGGAAGAATGAAGTAGTGACAAAGGTAAGAGAAAGCAGAGAGATTTAGGCCTTGCACATAACAAGGGTAAGGGAAAAATTACTATCCCAATGAAGTTGTGGATTTTGACATAGATGATGACGGTGGATGTGAGATCTATCAATATGACCATCCCAAGGGACGTTGTCCAATGATCTCACATCTATAGGAGTCTAGGTTGTATGCACTTAATCCAAGACTCAACCAATGGCAAACACCTCGAAGGTTACCTTATCCTCAAGGTAACCCAAGGTAGTTCCACCAACCACTAACGTACTATCCAAGTGGAACTCCATCATAACCCATCGGATAGCATCAGTAGTGGCGACACCCACAGTCATGAGGGATGCCACTGCCAACACAACAGTACCCTTACTAGTATCCAAACCCATATGGATATTATGTGTAGCAATCGATTTCTCCAAGTGACTCTAGGGAGTACTTTAGGAGGATTCCTTCTCCTCCCAAAGACATTCCACATTGATCCCATCCTCCAACTCCATCTGCACCTCTTCCACCTGTAGTTCCCATACCTCCTGATCCAACAATGCAAGGGGAACTCCCTACTCAACCGTGGTAATGAAATGCTATGAGAGCAGTAAATATTCAACCCATTGCTGGTTCTGACAACTGTAAAAAGAGAAGATCCTTCTTTAGAACTAGAAGCCCAGACAAGCTCTCACAACAAGCGGTTGAGCCTATGTACACTCCCCCACCATCTAACACTTCAAAGCACTCTTTAGTCCAACATCAAAGCTGTAGGCATATGGTTATGTTAACACATACCATAACTGACTGGATCAAGGTAGGCCACCTTCCTAGGAAACTATCTGATCCTAGGAGCCCCTTAATCTATTTACAAATCTTTGGGAACAAACCACATAAGGCTCTTCTTGGCTCAGGTTCCAGAGTCAATTTAATATCACGAGAAATGTATCAAGCCTAGAACCTACCCCAACTTAAGAAAAGCAACATCCAACTAGAGCTAGTTGACCAATCCATCACCATTCCCTTGGGATTGGTGGAGGACATCATTACCACTATGTGTGAGTGGTCATACCCAGCTGATTTCCTAGTGATTGAAGTTAACAACAATGAAGGGGACTTCCCAATTATAATGGGAAGGCCATGGCTAAGTACAGTAGATGCATACCTAGGGATCTGTGATCTTTCCTTGCAGATATTTAAGATAAACATATGTGGAAAGATCAAGAAGAAGAGAGTTCCATGCATCACATATAGTGACTTAGAGGGTGATGACATGGAAGAATTTTCAACATTTCTTCCATGTGATCGATGTATCCAAGAAATACAAATTCAGAGGTCCTTGTATGTAGTAACCACACAAGTAGTAGACACCCCGTGGTTGACAACTACTAGAAAAAGCAAAGCAATATGCATAGAATGAACTAGGGAAACTCATGCTAACAACAAAGACATAGAAACATTGGAGTATAAGCATCGCCAACTTCCACCCCTTAATCTAAGAACATCAGTGGGGAGAAGTTAGGCACTGTTACGAAATTCAAACAAACACTCATTATTTTGGATCTCTCCCTTTGCATTCAGTCATGGGGGAGATGGCCACCTATGTTGATCATTGGATGCCCTCAATTCTTTTTATTTTTTGTTTTACACATTTTTGTTTAACACATTTTTCTTTTACATGTTTTTATTTTACACATTTTTTTCTTACAAGTATTTTTTTACATGTTTTTGTCTTACACATTTTTGTTTTACAAATTTCTTTAACTTTTCTTGTTTTTTTTGCAACATCGTTATAATTTTCCATTTTGTGTGTGTGTTTGTGTGTGTTTCCTAATAAGTGTTCTTCACAATGGTATGAACTACTTTCTTATTGATTTCTAATGTTTGGATTTTACCTTAAAGTGATGATGTTGATACTAAGGTATGTTCTTTTGATATGGTAGGAAATGAGTCCACTTCATCCATTCATCCACCAATTTATATGGTCTCTCTTAGCTTGGAAATGTATAGTCTCCTTTCTAATAAGAACTTTAATGAATTGGTGACTAGGTATCTCTCAAACTACGGAAGGACTTAAGGCTTGAAAAGGGTATGACTTCAAGGGAACTTGATGCATTTGTGTTTGCTATTCTCTTGGGTGCTTGGATGTTTTCTTCTTGAGTTTTCTTGTCATTCTGATGTTACCCAATTATCAGAAGCTAAGCAAATAAAAATAATAAGTCTTTGCATAGTGTGGTTCTCATGCATAAAAACACAAAACACAAAAAAGAAAAAAAAATAAAAGAAAAAAAACAAAAATAAAGAGAAAAAATAAACTTGGGCTACAAGCACTGGTTATGGAACTAAAAATGTTCCCTCTAACTAAGGCCCTTCTCTCTTTCCATTCTCTCCTTCGTTCGTCGAAATGGTGGTGGCTCTTGAAGGAGGCATTCTTGTTATTCAAGTGGATGGTTTGGCCAAGTGCATTGATGCAAAGTCACTGGATGTGGTTGGTTTGAGGCCAAAGTTGGAATGAGATTTACCAAGTTACATTAATCATGAAATCCACACAAGGGGTTGTACACCACCTTGTCCTTGGGATTCCATTCCATTCTCTTCTCTCCATCCTTCTCTCCATTATTCACCTCATTGTTAACTGTATCATTAGTGTATATTTTGGTCAATGCATTGTTTTCTTTTTGGTAAATTCTTATAGTTAAGACTTTAACTCTTGTTCAAAGGACATTTCCAGAGCCTATGGAATCTTTGAATGTGGTTTTGTCAGGGCATTAAGGGCATGAGCCTGCTTTGGGGAGGACCCACTGACATTCCTATTTGGTGCATCAATGAAATTCTTTCTCTTACAATTTTTGCAATTAATTTTATTTTGTTCATTCCCATCTTGACATCCATTTCATAGATGTCTTAGTTATCTTTTTTTATCCATCTTCTAGTTCTTATTCTTTCTCCATTCTATCGCTACCAGAGGTTCGTGATTAGTCATGGGGGTACAAGGCCAATTTTTTTTGATTTTCTCTTAACCCCTACACCTTCGTAGTCATCATTTACATACCTCCAGACCCAAATCAGGCATACCACAACTCAGCCAATGGACTTACACCAAAGCAAGGTATTAATTACATGATAATTCATTTACCCTTGTTAATATAAGACTGTGTTGTGTGTGCAGATGGAAATCATGCAATAACGGACTAGATCTAGAGAAAAACACTTGGAATGGAGTGGTACTGAAAGCAGCTATGCAAGGAGCAAGATCGATGGTGCACTTATAGATGGACAATGAAAGGCACAATCTTGACATTTGCAGAAGCAACACTTCTTTCTCTCTCTCATTCTCAGCTATCAAATGAAGGCCTGATGTTAAAGTAATAAGGTGTTCACCCTTGTTGTCATGAACACCAATTTTTTTGTGTCTTGTAATGATGATTCGTTCACATGTCATCCCATTATTTTCATTTGAGTAAATAATCCCATACCTTCCCGATATTATTGTAAGGAACTTGAGGACAAGTTTTCATTTAGTCATGGGGGTATGATGGGATGCGATATCGCAGTCGTCGGGATATTGCATCCCTCACGATATCGCAAATGCGATATCGTGTCTTCCCCTGTGATATCGCATCTTCCCCTACGATATTGCGTACACGATGTCACAGTGCATCGTCATATCTATAAATAAGAGGCAAATCTTCCTTATTTCCTCATCCTAGGCTAGACAATAGGAAAACTCTAGCAGATTGATCACTCTAGAGATAGAATATTTTCCATGTGCCTATAGTAGGAGTCCCAAAGTGAACGGGTCTTTATTCGAGAAAATATTATACCTGAACACAAGTTTTTTTATGGAAATAAACACAAGCTTCCCAGATAAACCTTGTAGCGCATGGAATAGGATTTTATTACTGTTATTTATTATCTATTATTTACTGCTTTATTAGTTATTTACTGTTTTCCTTCTCAACCCTTCTCTCCTAGTTAAGTGCCTCAGTACGACCACTTTGAGCACGTGCATTACGTGTGGTGATCCCATCAACGATTAGTGTTTGGTAACCATGTTTGCATTGGTTCAAGGTGTGTACAGTAAGTGGGAATGGATGCTGATGCTAGGTAATTTAGACTTAATTCATTAGGTAGAGTTAGTAATTAGTCTCTCTACCCTTCACCTTGTTAGCATAGGAGAAAAAAACATAAAAAGCATAAAAATCATATACCTCAGACTTACTTAACCATACAACGTGACAACTACAAGTCTGGGGAGACAATGAATAATTAACCCTAAGTGTTCCATAGGGTGTGTAAGCACTTAGTCTGTGGAGTTCGACTAGATCGCGTGTGCTACGCTCGTATTCGTATGGTTGAGTGTAGGGGCATCTCATCACTCATCATATCTTTATAAGTAATCTTAAGAAATATTCCCTTTAGGGTAGGAAAAGGATCAAACCTTACCCTTATTCAGAAGTGCCCTCACAAGTTCTCACTTCTTCCTAAAGGATTTTTTGTAAAGAGAAGGAGAAAATTATCTCTAAAGATAAAAGGATACCTTGATCAGAAATAAAGAACAAAGAGTAACAAAAGCTAAAAGCTTTCCATCCTTGAGCCTCCAAAACGAAAAGAAATTAATACTTTAGAAAATAAATTAATTGTTTAGCTTTCACTAAAAGCTTTTTTACTTAAAGTTGTAGTAGAAAAGTAACATCTTTGAGAATTTGATAATTAACCAGTGAAGAGAGATAATAGTTATGCTTTTAATATTCTTTGCAATTCATTTTACTATAAAATAAATACCTTGGTTATAATAATTAATGAAACTAAGTCTTCCATGTTTCTTGCTATTAGTATAGATATCTTAATAAACTCTAAAAACACTTTTTCTATTTGACTTAGTAGCAAACGAAACTAATGGATAATATAAATAATTCTATCATAAGAAGTTTTAGAAGGAAACCAACAATTAGAGTAATAAACGTAAATTGACTAAAGCATTTTCTTCATTACAAAAAATTTTCCAGTAAAGATAAGATTTTTTTCTTTCTATTTATATTTATCAAGATTCTTTTGAATTTTATCAATCACATAATTCCATTAAATAGAAAGATTAGGTCAAAAGAAAAGATATTTTTAAAATTTTAAAGAAAAAATCCTTTTTTCAATATTTTCTAACGATTCAAAGTAACCCACTGAATAATATTTCCATTACAAGCAATAGTATATTTTTACCCATTAATCTAAGAGCTAAATAACATGTAGTAATCCTCCACTTTAGCTAAAAGAGTATTGATATATTGTAGAAAATTATTGATCATAAAAAAGGAATCATCTACAAAGTGCATGTTAAGTAATAATGTATCTTGATCATCAACTAAAATTCCCTTAATGATATTCCTTTATAATTTATGATGTAGATTATGTAAAAGAGAATATGTAGCAATAATAAAAAGATAGGTGGTGTAGGAACACCTCTTCCAAATCCCTTTTTCATCCCTACAGGCAAAAGATTGAAGGTATTAGATAGCTAGAAGACATATTGTTCCTTTGCAGATGTTTTTCCTAAGAGTTGGACATTTATAGAAAATTTTTTGGACATCAAGAAGATGTCCATTCTAAGAGCTAGAGAATTATAGGATATGTTCCATCAATAGGGGAGACATCTTACAAAAGTAACAAATGTCTCTTCTATGAGGAATACATCTAAGAGGAGATGTCTTATCTCCAATGTAAATGTCTTAAAAAGTTCAAAGATTTCTTATCTACAAGTTATAGTTTCCATGAAGACATATTGTTAAGCATATAAACATCTTATTCTACTAGGAATGTTAAAATCAAGATTAGAAACAAACATGAATGTTCTGTTCAAGATTATAAACAACCAGAAATATTTGAGTTGATCATGAGAAAGGTTTCTCCAACATCTTGTAATTAATAAATATTAATCATGTTTGCATATTTTAGATAAGAGAGATTGCATGAAAGTGGTGTGCTTCTTTGTTGTTAATTATATATGTGATGTTGATCATTGTGACTCTTTATGTGTGTTAGATCTTAGTCTAGTATGCATGAGAAAGAGGTCTAGATTAGTTGTACCTTACATTGAGGTTGATCATGTACATGGTTGTAGAACCTCATGCTCTACAATATCATTGAGTGTGTGATTTTTTTTATAGGTTTGTGAATCTACTATAATTGTAATCTTCTTTTAAATTAATTGAAGATAGCTAGTTTATTTGTTTTGTAGAAAATTCATTATCTTGCATAATATTTGGATTTGGTGTGTTTGAAGGATTAGTAACCTCACTCTAGGATTGGTATCAGAGCATAGATTTATTTTGTTTAGAAATATGTTATGGTTTTTGCATTTTTTAGATGGATTCTAAGAAGAAAAATGTTCAAGCCCTAAATGCATATATGGAGAGCATGAAATCTACCTTTTAGCTAATGTTGAATGATTAGATGAGATCAATACTAAGGTAAATAGAAATACAGGTCCTAACCATATTCCAACTTGTGGTGATGATGAGTAGTCTTATTTAAATGGTGATGAAGACGTTTCTCAACCTCATGGAGGGAGAGTAGATGAGGAAGAGCATTCTAGGTATGGGTGTGTGAGAACACTTCATTATAGGGTTTCATGCAAAGGAAATCCAAATTCTTAAGTCAAAAAATCCAAGAGCTTCATCATACACATCATCTTCTTCTCATGAAAAATTTTATAATAAATATGACATAAGAATTTTCATAGTGTTTAGGAATGTTGCAAGACTTCCGTATGTGGAATTAAGGACTTCCAATGGTGTAGATGGTACCAATGCTTTTGCAGTTTGGTTAAAGGTACTTAAAAAGTGTTTTAAGATTAAGAAGATACAAAATAATCTAAGAATACCAATTATTATGTTAGGACTAGGCACAAAAGTATTCTAGCATGAGAAATAACATCAGTTACTAAGAGAGCCATCATATTTATTTCAAAAATACTTTTCCCCACAAGAAACTCATGATTGAAGTAGGCCTTACTATGGATTTTAAATTGTTTTAAAGAAAACACACACAGAGAGACACAATAACAAAATTATCTTTGTATTTAAATAATGTCCCACAAGAAATTTCAATCATGAGTAGGGTCACACTCCCACAAGAACCATATAGTTGGAGCAATGCACATGGCTCATATTTATTTGCATCCCACAAGAACCTCCTTTTGTAAGCAGAGTGTTTTGTGATGCAAAATCATTTTTATGTACTAACTTTCTCAACATTCTTTTTTTTGGCTAGGACATGGCATTTTCTTGGTAGATTGACTTATTCTACTTTGATGATTTACTACTTCCTTTCATTTTTTCTTATCCTCCTTGCTTGGCTCATTTTACCCTTGTTTCATAATCTTTTCTTTTTGTTTGTTATTACTCTTTTTATTTTTCTCTTTTTGCTTATCTCTTTCCATTTTCTTTCTCATGGTCATCTATTATTCCTAGTGGTACTCTTAGTACATAGGTCTCTAATATGTTTCCCATCATGAACTTCATAGGTGTTAGTGGTTGAGATCCCTACTATGGCGAACAATGATGGATACTAACAATTTTCAGACCCATGGCTTCTAATAGACTATCCATAATTTTGGATATATAAAATTCATGACACTTTTTGCTTTTGGTATATCCTTTGGCCATTCTTACTTTTTAATAACTCATTTTTACTAATTAACCTAGGAATGATACATATCCTAGCTTAATTAAGGGGGATAATGAATTCATAATGGATAAGATAGTAGGACATAACCAACATGGAAGCTGATCAAAGAGTAAGTTAGGGAATGAGTTAGATGTAAAAAATACATCTTAGATCCTTAAAACATAGGAAAGGTTAAAACTATGATTTTGTAAGACATTCTTGCACCTATTGAAGCAAACCTTGTGAGGTGATGTGTTAGCTTGATTAATCCTAGGAAGGTCTTTCCTAACTAAGTTATATGTGGACTCCTGTCCAATTAATAAGAAATTATTATAAAGAGAGGAATAAAAATCACGGTGCTTGGGAAAATATCAAAAATATTGATCATAGTTAATCTAGGGTAATAGAATCAATATGTTTAATAAATATATTGATTTATATTGATGTTGTACTATTTAGATGCAATATTTTAGAAAAAATTTGGTTCTATTTGAACCATATTGATTTAATTAGTATGGATAGATATACCCCTTATCTTTCATCTCAATTCAAATTTATTAAAAAAAATTTATATTAATAACCTAAGTTTTTCATAATGATATCAAACTATATCACTAGAATCTAGATACCTCAATTTATCTTAGAGTGAGACATTAGTCTCTCGAGAAGGGCTGAGAAAGATTTAATAACTAATAAAATAATAAATAATAGTAAATAAAATCCTAATTAGCCTATTCCATGCACTACAAGGTTTATTCGAAAAGCTCATCTTTATTACCATACAAAAACTTGTGTTCAGGTATAATGTTTGTTTGAATAAAGATCCGTTCACTTGGGGACTCCTACTGCGGGCACATGGAAAATATTCTATCTCTAGAGTGATCAATCTACCAGAGTTTCACTATGGTCTAAGCCTAGGATGATGAAACAAGGGAGAGCTTCCTCTTAGTTATAGATATGACGGCCCATGTGATATCGCATCCCATCATACCTCCATGACTAAATAAAAACTCGTTCTCAAGTTCCTTACAATGATATCGTGAAGGTATGGTATTATTGACTCAAATGAAACTAATGGGATAACTTGTGAATGGATCATCATTACAAGACACAACAAAACTGGTATTCATGACAACAAGGATGAACACCTTATTACATTGATATTAGGCCTCATTTGGCAGTTGAGAGAAAAAAGAAGAGAGAAGAGAGACGAAGTCTTGCTGCTGCCAATGCCAAGATTGTACCTTTCATTGTTCATTCATAAGCGCATCATCAATCTTGTTCCTTTCCAAGCAGCTTCATCACCGCTCCATTCCAAGTGCTCCCTCCAGATCTAGTCCATTCTTGCATGATCTCCATCTGCACATACAACACAGGCTTATCTTAACAAGGGTAAATGAATTTCAATGTAGTTGATACCTTGTTGCAGTGAAAGGTCCATTGGTTGCATTGTGGTATGGCTGATTGTGGATCTAGAGATATATTAATGATGACTACCAAAGGTGTAGGGGTTAGGCAAAAATCAAAAAAATTGGACCCTGTACCCCCATGACTAATTGCGAACCTTTGGCAGCGAGAGAATGGAAAAAGAAAAGGAATAAGAAGGATGGATAAAAAGAGACAACGGTAACATTGATAAAGTGGATGTCAAGATGGAAATGAACAAAACAAAATGGATTGCAAAATGTTAAGGGAAAGAATTTAATTGGTGCACCAAATAGGAATGTCAGTGGGTCCTCCCCAAAGCAAGTTCATGCCCTTAATGCCCTCACAAACCCACATTCAAAGAGTCCGTAGGCTCTGGGAATGTCCTTTGGAACAAGAGTTAAAGTCTCAACTATAAGAATTTACCAAAAAGAAAATAATGTATCTACCAAAACATACACTAATGATACAACTTGCAATGAGGTAAGCAATGGAGAGAAGGATGGAGAGAGGAGAATGGAATAGAATCCCAAGGAGAAGGTGGTGTACATCCCCTTGTGGATTTCATGATTAATGTGACTTGGCAAATCTCATTCCAAATCCAGCCTCAAACCAACCACATCCAGTGACTTTGCATCAATGCAATTTTCTAATCCATCCCCTTGAATAATAAGAATGCCTTCACCCAAGAGTCACCACCATTCTGATGAAACGAATGAGGAGGGAATAGGAAGCAAGAAGGACCTTAGTTAGAGGGAAATTTTTTAGTTCCATAACTAGTGCTTGTAGCCCAAAAGATTATTTTATCTAAGGGGGTGCTTTCAATTTTCACTTTCTTTCTTTTCTTCTCTTTGGCTTTTTTTTTTGTTTTTATGTGTGAAAACCACACCATGCAAAGACTTCTTATTTTTATTGACTCATCTTTTGATAATTGGGTAACATCAAAACGGTAAGAAAACTCAAGAAGAAAACATCTAAGCACCCAAGAGAATGGCCAATACAAATGCATCAAGTTCCCTTGAAGTCACACCCTTTTCAATCCTTGAGTCCTTCCTTAGTTTGAGAATTACCTAGTCACCGATTCAATAAAGTTCTTTTCAGGAAGGGACTGTACATTTCCAAACCAAGAGAGACCATAGAACTTGTGAATGTATATATGAAGTGGACTCATTGCCTACCCTATCAAAAGAAACATACCTTAGTATCAACATCGTAACTTAAAGGTAAAAATCAAACATTAGCAATCAATAGAAAAATAGTTCATACCATCATGAAGAACACTTATTGGGTGACAAACTTACAAGGTGGATAACACACACAAACACACAAAAAAAATGGAAAAGTATAATGATGTTGTAAAAAAAACAAGAAAAGTTAACGAAATTTGTAAAACAAAAATGTGTAAAACAAAAACTGTAAAAAGAAACTTATAAAACAAAAATGTGTAAAACAAAAACATGAAAAAAAAACTTGTAAAACAAGAACGTGTAAAAAAAACTAAAAAGAACTGAGGGCCTCCAATGATCAGCATAGGTGGCCATCTCCCCCATGACTGAATTGCAAGGGAGGGATCTGAAATAAAGAGCGAGGTTGCCCGCTAGTGGAGGTGTAATTTGTACTGGCTGTTGTGGGTTCACGAAAAGGTTTTGTTTGATGTACATTAACCAATAATCTTTTATCCAAGCTGTCAGGCTTGTATCTCATCATGGCTCTAGAGGGGAAGGTTGTATGAATAATATAAGGTCCTTCCCACAATGTTTGAACTTTTGTACGCTATGGTACATGCGTGGGATTCTAGTAAAGGACCTTGTCTCCTAGTTGGTACCTAAACCTTCAAATTCTTAAGTCAAGAGGCTGTTTACTGTGTGCCTTGTACAACTCATTTAATGATAGTGCAACCAATCTATTCTTGTCTAGCATGTTCAAAGTTGCCAACCGTTGTTTTTGTGCTAGGTCAAGGTCTAGGTGAAGGTCACAAGCCATGGATAGTGTACGAAGCTCATCTTGTATGGGGAGCTTTGGTAGTTTCCCGTACACTAACTCATAGGAAAAATAGCCTCTAGGGGGCTTCCAAGTGGAGTGGTACGCCTAGAGAGAGTCGTTTAGTTTCGTGCTCCAGTCTCACCTAAATTTGCTAATCATTCTCATTAATATTCTTGTAATCTCCTAGTTAGTAACCTCATCTTGGCTATTAGCTTGGAGGTGGTAAGGTGTGGTCAATTTATACTCAACCCCTAAGTGTTGCATCAATTTGTGAAAGGTTGCACCCGTAAAATGTGTTCCATTATCAAAGATGAGTGCACGCAGCACACCAAACCTGTTTACGATTTGTTGTACAAATCGTGCAACCGTAGATGATGTACAGTCTGTTACTGCAACTGCTTTAGCCCATTTGGTTAAGTAATCAACAGCATTGATGATATATGCTTTTTTGTTGGACATCGGTGTAATAGGCCCCATAAAATCTATTTTTTAGATATCGAAGGGTTCCAAAGGTTGAATCCATTATTGCGGATCCTCCATTCTAGCAGTCATTTCACCATCACATTGGTAGTGTTCATAGGATTGGGCAAAATGATGGGTGTCCTGAAATAGTGTTGGCCAATAATATCCTACAAGCAAGACCTTGGTAGTTGTTTGTCTCCCAGCATAGTGACCCCCATAGAGGCCCTCATGAGCATCTTGGAGAACTTTTAATTAATCCTTATCGAGCACGCACCATCAAACCAAGCCATCAAGATAGACTTAATAGAGTTGTTCCTTGATTTCCATGAAGTACCTGGTTTTATGAAGAAACCATTTTTTTTCCTAAATTCCAACCCCTGTGGTGTTTGTTGGGAAATGAGATAAGTAAGAATGATACTATACCAATTCATTTCCATGGGTTGATCATTTACTACACTAGCAAAGAGGGTTTCATCAGAAAAATGGTCAGATACAGCATATTCATCCTCTTTGTTGTCCCAACGCAACTGAGATAGGTGATTTGCAACTACATTCTCGGTGCCTTTGTGATCTACTATTGTTAAATCGAACTCTTGAAGAATTACCAACCAATGTATGATATGTGGGCTAACCATTGGCTTGTTCATAAGGAACCTAATTGCACTATGATTCATATGGATGTATACTTTGTAGCCCAATACATAGTGCCTAAATTTGTCCAATGTAAACACTACAACCATTAATTCCTTTTCCATGGTCATGTAGTTGAGTTGTGCATCGATGATACTCTTACTAGCACAGTGGATGTAATAAGGTCATTTTGTTCATCTAATTGTGTCAGTACGGCTCCTAAGGCGTAATTAGATGCATTGGTCATGATATGAAATGGCCTGGACTAGTCAGGGGCTTGTAGAATGGGAATTTCCACAAGACTCTATTTAAGAGTTTGGAGTGCTCATTCACATTCCCTGGTCCATTTGAATGGTGCATCTTTTTTTGTTAATTTCACCAATGGCTTGGAAATTTTGGAGAAGTTCTTGATAAATCTCCTGTAGTAGCCAGTGTGTCCAAGGAATGACTAAATGTCTTTAATAGTTTCTGGTTGTCGGGTAATTCCTTGGATGAATTTAATTTTTTTTGGATCCAACTCTATTTCTAATTATGAAATTTTATGCCCCAGTACTACGCCCTCTTGAACCATCAAATGGCTCTTCTACCAGTTGTGCTTTAGGTTGGTTTCAACAAATTGTTTCAATACTTTCTCTAACCGGTCGAGGGCTTGATCAAAGCTCGTCCCATAAGTGGAGAAGTTATCCATAAAGACTTCTACTCCATTACCTATTTACTATTGACATATGCTTAGAACTAATCGTTGGAATGTGGCAGGGGTATTGCACAAGCCAAAAGGCATTTTTTGGTATGCAAGTATTCCCCAAGGATTGGTGAACATTGTTTTGGCTTGGTCTTCTGGTGCTATTAGAGTTACCCATCTAGAAAATTGTAATAGCGATGCCCTGCTATAGTGTCTAAGACTTGGTAAAAAAATGGCAATGGAAAGTGATCTTTGAATGTTGCCATATTCAATAGCCTAAAGTCTATACATACCCTCCATTTGCCTCCTTTTCTTGGTATGATTACAAGAAGACTAACCTATTCACTATCAACAATCAAGTAAATGAACCCAGCCTTGAGAAGTTACTCTATCTCCTCTTTCACTATTTTTTTTAACTTCAGGTTCAATCACCTCTATGGTTGTTTGCGAGGCTTCATGGAGGGGTCTATGTAAATCCTATGCTGCCATATCCTAGGATCTATTTTGGTTAGTTCAGAGTATGACCAAGCAAAGGTTGTTGACCACGTATTTATCACCTTTAGCAAACTCTCTTTTTTCTTGGGGGCAAGCTTTGCATTGATGATTACTAATTTTTCATTTTTAAGGATCATGTATTCCAAACTAGTGGGCTATAGTTTTAAATCTAGGGGCTCTCGTTTAAACTTCTCAGGAATCTCCAACTTCCCCTAGTTAATGTTTTCAGGGTTAAGGATTGGAAGTTGGCCATGGACCTACTCAAGTGCATCCATGCTTTCAATGTAAGTACTCATTATCCCCTCAGTCAGTTCCATGCATGTCATTGAATTGTTATCTTGGTCAACCATTAGCCACTAGGTGTTTTCTTATCGTGTGGATGCTGCATATAGGCACTTTTGTATGTCGATGTCTTCTACACACCGATTGCATGCAGGCAATGTTAAACTCCACATTACCCATGATTTCTGCACGCAATGGCACCCTATGTTACTATATGCGATGCATGGAACTTTCTTCTTCTCAATCTTTCCAAAAGTATTTTTCTTGGATATTTTTAGGGAAAGATTATGAATTCCTAGGCACGCATCTACTATGCTCAGCCATGCCCTTCCCATTATTATTGGAAAGTTCCATTTGTCATTGTTTATTTGGATCACTAGGAAATTAGCTAGGTATGACCAACCACCTACGATGGTGACAATATCCTCAACCTATCCCAGAGGAACAGTGATGGACCGGTCAACCAACTCTAAGAAAATATTCCTCTTCTTGAGTGGAGGTAGGTTCCAAGTTTTATACAATTCTTACAAAATTAAGTTGACTTCGGAGCCTGAGTCAAGAAGAGCCTTATGAGGTTCATTCCTAGCAACTTGGAGATAAATTAGAGGGATTCCTATATCAAAGAATTTCTTGGGAAGGTGGCCTACCTTAATCCAATCAGTAATGGTATGTGTTAACATAACCATGTGCATTGGCCTCAATTTTTGGGTTGAAGGGGGTTCCGAAACCTTATTTGGTATGGAGGTGTTTAGATGTTCAACTGCTTGTGAAGGCAAGGGCTTGGTTGGATTGTTGGTCCTAAAGAAAGGTCTTTTTGGCATATGATTGTTAGAACCAACTGAGAATTGAGGATTGGGAGCCCTCATGATATTGGGTTGTTGCGGTTGAGTGGGAATTACCCTGGGTCTTGTTGGAGCAGTTGGTGGTGGAGCTACCGGCGTAAGAGATGTGGATGGATTTAGAGGATAGTATGGGTATGGAGTGTCTCCTGGAGGTGAATGAGTCCTAAAATACTTCTGAACTTAGTACTAATGTGGTGGGGTTATGTGACCCATAGAGCCAATTGGAGAAATTGGCTATTGCACATAATAGCCATAAGGATCAGGTTTTCGGTAAGGGTACTGTTGTGTTAGTGGTGGCATCCCCCATGACTGTGGGTATTGCCACTGCTGATGTTGTCTTATGGGTTGTGGTGGAGTTCCACTTGGATACTACGTCAATGGTTGGTGGAATTATCTTGGGTTACCTTGAGGATAAGGTAACCTTCGGGGTGTTTTCCATTGGTTTAGTCTTAAGTTAAGTGCATACACCCCAGATCCTATAGATGTGAGATGATTGGACAACATCCCTTAGGATGGTCATACTGGCAAATCTCACATCCACCATCATTGTCTATGTTAGAATCCACAACCTCATCAGAGATAGTACTTTTTCCCTTACCCTTATTATGTGCAGGGCCTGAATCTCTTTACTTTATCTTACCTTTATCACTACTTCATTCCACCTTAGACTCTTCTACAATTTTTAAGACAATTTCAAGTCTAGAGTCTAAGGAATCCCACAATTGATCCACCTTAGCCGATACTTCTATTGCTAGCTTTTGGATCGGCAAGGTTTTTATAGTTCACCAACTCTTCAAGTGGTGACTCATCCTCCTCATTACAAAATTTCACTCCCTTCTTCCAAAGGGAGGGATCATAGCTATGTTCTTTTGCACTCTCTCTTTTTTGTAGCTCCCCTTCTTCCTTGGCTACTTGCTCCAACAATCGATGTATCTCATGGGCTTTAAGTTCTAATAATATCCCTTAGGCATAAGTCCTAAGGGTTCTTCTATTCTCATGTATGAGCCCATCTACGATGTGGCAAAGTTGGTCCCGTTGTGCGTAACCATGGCCTAGGCAATGATGTAACAATGCATAGTAGCGGCCCATTGTAGCATCCAAGGGTTCATGAGTACCTTGCTTCCATCCTTGGATCTGCTTATGTAAGTTAGACACTTTGGAGTATGTTTGATACTTATCATTGAAGAGTTCTAATATCGTACTCCACCTCTTGATGGTTTTCGGCTCTAAGAACCGGTACCAACTCTTTGCTTCCTTAATGAGTGTCCTAGGAAATAACTTAAGTTTTTGCCACTCATTTTCTATGTTTTGCAAGGAAAAAGCATTATGGAATGCCTATAAATGATGTTGTGGATCTGAGTTGTATCCCCCTTCAAAGCGTGGGTTATTATTCATGTCTAAGTGCTTGATCTGACTATCCTTTTGATGCCTTGTTGGAATTGTTACAGCCTCTGTTATATCGAGCATACTTCGGGTGGCAAGTAGGGGCTTGTCACTATCATCTCTTTCATGACACCTATGATGTCTATGTTGTTCCCTACTTTCCTTTCATTCATGTCGTTGTCCTCTCTCTCAACTTTCTCATCGAGGTCTCTCGTTTTGCCTACCTCTATCCTCATTGTTATGCTCATGATGGCTGTGTCTAGATGTGGAAGGAGAGGGTGAGTGATGAGATGAAGGAGAAGAAGAAGGAGAACCATGGCTATGATGATTCTTCCTACCTTCTCTTTGGCTGCTACGACCCTGATCATGATAAAAATCCAAGTGCCTATCCTTATCATGAGTTGTTGTTCCCTCTGTGAATAGTTGGTGTTCATGAGGATTAGAACCCATGTTATGTATCATTGAGCATAAGTTCTGATACCCTACCTCATCACCATCATTAGGATGGGGAACATCATTTAATAGAGAACTTGTTATAATGGTTTCATCATCTTCTATTTTGCTAAGGATGTGCGAGACCCCTTTTCCCTTCAACAATGTATGTTGGCTCTCCTACCTTGAGTCCCTCATACATTGCACTGATGTGGGATGATAATCCCTTATTTCATAATCTCTTGTAATGTATTCAGTGTATAATTCTATCATGCCAATTTGTGCAAAATCACGAAGGAGCATGTTAGGGACTGCTTGATCTGGAGGTAACATGATGTTACCTTGCAAATCTCTCCATCGCAGTTGTTCATCTTGATGGAGGATAAAGGTAAAGTCTAGTATGTACTCATTGGGATGAGTATATACCACTCAGTATTGTTGAGGAACCGATGAATTTCGGTTATGTGTCTTTGATTGCCAACTGTTTCTTATATTATCCCTAAGCGGTGAATTGCTTTTGTTAGAAGAAGAAGACATTGTGTCTTATCGATGTGCTATTTTACCGTTATATAATTTTTCTTATTTAATTAACCCTAAGTTTTGTTTAAGCTCCCAACGATTTGAGTGATCTCCTATGTTCTACTTAGCGCACAAACACTTAGTCCCTGGCAACGGTGCCAATGATGAGTGGTGAGGTACCCATACACTCAACCATACGAATACGAGCGTAGCATGCACAATCTGGTTGAACTCCATAGACTAAGTGCCTACATGCCTCATGGACCACTTAGGGTTAATCATTCATTATCTTCCCAGACTTACTTGTAGTTGTCATGGTGTATGGTTAAGTAAGTCTGAGGTATATGATTTTTATGTCTTTTTATGTTTTATCTCCTATGCTAACAAGGTGAAGGGTAGAGAGAATAATTTACTAACTTTAACTAATTAACTAAGTCTAAATTAATCTAGAATTAGCATCTATTCCCACTTACCGTACACACCCTGAACCGATGCAACCTTGGCTACCAAACACTAATTGTTGCTGGGATCACCAAGCGTAACACACGTGCTCGAAGTGGTCGTACTGAGGCACTTAACTAGGAGAGAAGGGTTGAGAAAGATTTAATAATTAATAAAGAAATAAATAATAGATAATAAATAATAGTAAATAAAATCCTAATTAGCCTATTCCATGCACTGCAAGGTTTATCCAAAAAGCTCATCTTTATTGCTGTACACAAACTTGTGTTTAGGTACAATGTTTGCTCGAATAAAGATTCGTTCACTTTGGGACTTCTACTATGGGCACATGGAAAATATTCTATCTTTGGAGTGATCAATTTGCCAGAGTTTCACTACAGTCTAAGCCTAGGATGATGAAACAAGGGAAAACCACCTCTTATTTATAAATATGATGGTGTAGCACGATATCGCGTGGGATGCGATATCGTGACGGATGAGATATCACATACGCGACATCATGGCCCATGTGATATCGCATCCCATCATATGGTTTAATTCAAAGTGAGGTGTATGATGTGTTTCTAACCTAATGCTACTCCTAAAGGCAATGGAAGGTAATATTATCTAAGCTAAGAGAGAAAGGGTGAGAGAATCTAAACTAGCCTAAGTACGATGAGTATCCATTCCTCAATCATCTGTACACATCTTGAACTTCATGCATGACTGCCACTAGGATTACCAAGCATAGATCCTAGGTATGCTACTGGGTTACCAAGTAGTCATACTTAAATGCTCGTGATCAAGTCATACTCATTATGCATTTAAAAGGACTTTAGGGTGATAAGAGATTAACTAAGAAAGTAGTAAATAATAATTAAATAATTAATTAATTAAACTAAGTGAATGCTACAATGATGAAGTAATCTTGATCTTTATTGCCAGTCATGTGCGTGTCCAAGTACTTCACACTTGAATAAGGATGTTGTACAATTACAATCACCACACTACGGGCATACACTGGGAGAAAAAGGGTTGAGAAGAAAAGAAAATTGACTACTAATGCCCAAAACCAAGTGTGCCACCTTTTATTTATAGGCTCATACTAGAACTGTGATATCATGGCTGTGATATCGTAGCCTTGATATCTAGGCTCCAATAACTAGGCCCGGAAGATCATGTATCTTGTATTAGGGCTCCAATAACTGGGCTTCGATTACTAGGCTTGATAGACCATGACTCATCATACCCCCATGACTGAATAAAAACTCATCCTCGAGTTATAGAGACAACAAGCTCCATTGATTACATAGTGAATAGGTATGAGATTATTGACTAACTAGAATGAATTCATGTTGCAATGTGGAGTTAGAAAAAAATTGAGACACAACACAAAAGAAAATCCTTTGATTACAAAATTGGATGGAACTCATATAGTTCCTAGTGGTGATGGCTCCTTCATGGGTGTCTTTCCCTTTTCTTGCACTCCAAGTCTTGGGATTTGATGCCATTGAAGTATGGACTAGAGTCTCTCCTCTTGTAAGGCTTTGAGTTCCTTGGCGTGCATGTAAGTTTGTGCTTGTGCCATAAAGGCATCCCAGTCAGCCTTCTCTTTTTCTTCTGCCACCCTTTTATTCTCTATCAATAATTTATTAAGTTGCTTTGTTCTGAAAGTGTCCAACTGGTCCTGAGCAACCTTTGGCCCTATATTCGGAAGGTTTAATACTTCTAAAATGGCTTGAACAAAGAAATCAATAGTCACACCATAATCGTTAACTATGGTGCCTTCTTCTTTATCGTGCCAAAATTGGTACATTTCCCATAAAAACTAGGCATTGCTTTCAAAGAAGATAGGCCATAACAGGAACCCTGTGAGGTGATCCCTAATGGCTTCCAGAGCAAACTATGCAAATGATCCAAATTTTAACTCTACAATCACTATAGTAAATGTGGACTTCTCATGAATGGCCTAACCATAGTCCTAGGGCAACATGAGATGTTGTTCTTATTTATTTATGGCAGCTGCTCCTTCTACCTACCCATACTGTATAGTAGGAGGGTTCTCTTGATGAATGCTAAGTGATTGTTCCTCTTGCTCCACATGTTGTCTGGTAGGGACTTGTTCTTTTCCTCTTCTAGGTCATTTGATCATACCTTGAGCAAGGTCTTCCTATTGTCCACGTTTTGGGACCATCTACAATCACACGGGGCCAATCGTTAGTAAGGTTGTTACCCAAGTTAGGTTATATCTTACTACTTGGCTTAATAGATTTACTTTATATCCATGTGATGTTAATTATTGGAAGAACATGTCCTTGAAAGATTATAACGTTGACTCCTCTTTGTTTAGGTGGTTTCCAAATTTAATTTTCTAGTATAGCTAAGGGGATGAAATTGTTTTTGACACATTTTATTCTTAATTTTACAACTAATTACTCTTAAAGATGTCCTTCGGGCGATGTTGAATTTCAAAAAATTTATGTGCTATTCAGTGTGTGCCCCCTCCCCCATGACTAAGCTAAACATTCTGGGTTCAAGTAGGTTCAAACGTAATGAAAATTAAAGCACTGGTGAGCAAGTTATGGATATGAAAGCAAGGGATGCATAATCGTAAGTCATAGAAAGGAATTTTGAAAAACTTCCCCTACGTGAATAGTTGCAAACGATGTTGATTAGCATAGGGGGGTCACGTATATATATTTTCATCGAAGTTAAGGAACTTAGAGAATGTACCGAATTTTTAATATATTGTATTTTTTCTCAAATTAAATGATGTAAACTAAGGACATCTAGATGATTATTAAAGAGTTCCAGGGTAATTCAACTAGTTCTGAAGGCATGAAAATTATGATGGTGTGGAATTTATCAATAAGGCCCTCAGATGGTAGAGAAAAAGGCTATGTGATGGTTCATAGGAATGTTGAATCGGAGGGATAGTAATAAGGGAAAGAAAATCATTGGCAATATGCTAAGTAATAAGTGGTGTATGGAAGATGGGTTATGAGTGTAAATTACAAAAGATTACACAAGTGTATCCTCCCCAAAGCAAGTTTCAACCTAGAATGCCCTTGTGTAACCACACTTAAAAGTGTTCGTGGGCACTAGAAGGGTTAAATGTAATCCACACTGATTCCACAAACCACACACAAGTAAATATCACCAAAATGAGGTAAGAATTCTACACTATACAAGACACAAGTAACAATTACATGAACAGTGAGATGAGATGAACTGTAGAAGGGATTGTAGAGATTGGGACATGAGGTAACTGACCTAGGGCATAGTGAATCCTATGTGTAAAGCATGATTAATGTGTCATTAACTTGTCATTCCAAGATTAGGACCAAGTCCATTCCTCTAATCAGTGACACTACATTGTTTCATCCCATGATAAGCAACTATGAGAGTACCAAAACAACAAGGCGTATGATCATTTGGCATTTTATTCAACGGAGGAGTAATTTTTGTTTTATGACACTTTTCTTCACATTTTCTTTTTCTCTTTCTTTTTCTTCTCTTTACTAAATCCAGAGAAGTCACCAACCTTCAAGCATGGGTGCATGTCTTTCTAGTGGGACCCTCTAGAACAACATTGGATTTTTGAGTGCCTCTCATCTTTCGTTAGATCTATAAGGATCTTAGTACAGCCACGTTGCATTATAACTCCCACAGATGTCACCAAAGAGAGTCTGCAAGTCCCCTTGGTGTCACACCCTAATCATTCCCTCTTGATGCATCCTTCTTCATTCGGGGTACAATGAACACAAAATTAGTTTCAAGTTTTAAGAATGTCAAGAATATCACGGTACCCTCGATCAGAGCCTCTTATTTGTAGAGTGGGTGAGTGGGTGTAGTGGGCTTACTATCCAAATAATTGACTACTTGAGACTTGACAACATAAAACACACCTCAACCAACAAGCCACATGAGTGTTTTATTCGTAGGCGAGATTACTTATAAAAATGTAAAAAAACAAAAAGATAAAACAAGAAATTTGAAAAATGAAAATTTGGAAAACAAAAGATTGTAAAATTAAAGAAAATGAAAAGTAGTTATTAATCCTGCTTGTTATTTAGAATGGGGAATATCCCCCATAACTAAACAATTGAGCATGACAAGGATTAATAAATGAATGGTGAGGATCCTTGCATGTTGAAAACATTGAAACTTAGCCATACTTACCCCATCGGGGTTCACACACTTGGTTATAGTAAGCATAATGGGCTAATTTATAAGATGTGGTTCCCGAATAACGAGTTGACCCACTATGATAATTACGATCGTTAGATGGTATGCAAGGATCGGGATGTTATCCTCAATGACTATGTTCATTGGGGCGTATGGTTGTTGGAGTGTTAATTGGTGGCTCTGATGAAGTAGCATGAGGTGTTGGGTTTGAAGATAAGGATGCATCATAGTGTTGGACTTGTGCTGGGTTGGAGATGTTGTGGCCTTGGAATTGTGTTATCCATTCCTAGGGTCATTTCTAAAGAAGGGACACCATCGATGTTGCTGAGGTCTCTCACTGCTGTTGGTAATCATAGCACAAGTAACGTTCGGGGGTTGTTGCTATGGTGTAGACACCTTAGGAACAATTGGTGGCAATGTAGAAGGAGGGAAAGGATTAGAATGTTGAAAATTAGGAGAAGTGTGAGGTGCACAAGGCAATGGTTGTGTTGAGGACATGGGTTGATAGTATTAAGGAAAATGGTAATGTGGCGAGGTAGAGTATGTTGACCCAGTTGGGGAAACAGGATATTGAACTAGATAAGTGATGGGACACGATATTGCATGAGCTACGATATCGCATACCCAATATCGTGGCCATTGCGATATTGCATCCCATGTGATATCGTGTATGCAATATTGCGTTGTCCACTACAATATTGCGTACACGATATCGCGGTCCACCGTCATATCTATAAATAAGAGGTGGCACTCCCCTTATTCATAATCCTAGGCTAGAAGTAGGGAAACTCTGGCAGATTGATCACTCCAGAGATAGAATTTTCCATGTGCCTATAGTAGGAGTTCCCAAGTGAACAGATTTTTATTCAAGCAACTTTGTACCTGAACGCAAGTTGTGTACGAAAATAAAGATGAACTTTGTGGATAAACCTTGTAGTGCATGGAATAGGATTTATTACATGTTATTTCTTACCTATTATTTATTACCTGTTGTAATGCAAAATGAGTACAGCTCGATTACAAGCATCTAAGGATGTGTACGGATAGTCAAGGAATCGGCTGCTCATCGCAACATGGAATGAGTACGACTTGATTACGAGCATCTCAGTGTGACTACTTGGTAACCCAGTGGCATATCTAGGATCTACGTTTGGTAATCCCAGTGGTAGTTTTGCACCAAGGTGTGTACAAATAATCAAGGAATCGGCTGCTCATCGCACTTAGGCTAGATTAGGTTCTCTCTCACCCTTGTCTCCTAGAACGTGGGATGAGTACGACTTGATTACAAGCATCTACAGATGTGTATGGATAGTTAAGGAATAGATGCTCATCATGTTTAGGCTAGTTAACTGCCTCAGTACGACCACTTTGAGCACGTGTGATATGTGTGGTGATCCTAGTAACGATTAGCATTTGGTAGCCACAGTTGCATAGTTCAGGGTGTGTATCGTAAGTGGGAATAGATGATGACACTAGATAATTTAGACTTAGTGCATTAGTTAGAGTTAGTTAGTTTCTCAACCCTTCACCCTTTAGCATAGAAGACATAAAACATAAAAAACCATAAAAATCATATACCTCAGACTTGCTTAACCATACACCATGACAAATATAAGTAAGTCTGGGAAGACAATGAGTAGTTAACCCCAAGTGTTCCAAGAGGTGTGTAGGCATTTAGTCTATGGAGTTTGACCAGATCATGCATGCGACGCTCGTATTCATATGGTTTAGTGTAGGGATCCCCGCCACTCATCATTGGCGCCATTGTCAGGGACTAAGTGTTTGTATGCGAATTAAAACATAAAGGACATCACTCAAATTGTTGGGAGCCTTAACAAACCTTCAGGTTAACTAATTAATTAAGAATTTATATAACTATGAAATAGCACACCGATAAGTAAAAATGTCTTCTTCTCACAAGAGCAACTCATCACCTAGGACTAATACTAGAGAAAATTGGCAACATAAAATGTATAACGAAAACTAGCGAAGTCCTAAACAATATAAGATAGTGTATACTCATCCAGATGAGTATATTCCAAAATTTACTTTTATCCTCCATCAGGATGAACAACTATGGTGGAGAGACTTGCAAGGTAACATTGTGTTACCCCCAGATCGATTCGTCTCTAACATGCTCTTCCATGCCTTGGCACAGATAGGCATAACGGAATTATTTGCTAAATACATTATTAAAGATTTTGATATGAGGGATTATCATCCCACAGAAGTGCAATGCATGAGGGACTTAAGGTAGGAGGGATAATATACACTTTTGAAGGACAAGACCCCACATGTCCTTAGCGAAATAGGAGATGAGGAACCCATTATAACAGGTTCTTTAGCAAATGATGTTTCCCCTCCTCATGATGGCAAGGAGCTTAGGCATCAGAACCTACAATGAATGATATATAACACTGGTTCTGATCCCCGTGAATACCAACTATTCACGGAAGGAACAACCACTCATGCTAAGGATGGGCACTTAGATTGTTATAATGATCGGGGCCGAAGCAGTAGAAGGGAAGGCAAGAAACATCACCATGGCAATGGTTCCCCTTCTTCTTCCCCTTCATCTCACCATTCACCCTCTCCTTCCACATCTAGGCATAGCCACCATGAATACAATGGTGAGGATAAGGGTAAGAAGGATGAAAGACCTCGATAGGAAAGTCGAGAGGGAGGACAAGGACAAGGACATAGGGAGAGTAGGGAACCACACATACATCATAGGCATTATGAAAGATATGATCATGATGAGCCCCTACTGGCAACCCAAAGTATGCTTGACATTACAGAGGCTGTTAGGATTCCAAAAAGGCACTTAAAGGACAGTCAGATCAAGCATTTAACATAAATAATATTCCATGTTTTGAAGGGGTATACAACATTGATCCACAGTATCATTTATAGGCATTCCACGATGCCTGTGCCTTGCAAAATATCAACAATGAGTGGCAAAAACTTAAGTTGTTCCCAAGGACACTCACTAAAGAAATAGAGAGTTGGTACTGGTCCTTAAAATCGAAAACCATCAGGAGGTGGAGTACAATGCTAGAACTCTTCAACAATAAATATCAGACATACTCCAGAGTGTCCAATTTGCGTAAGTAGATCCAAGGATGGAAATAAGGTGCTTATGAACCCTTGGATGCTACCATGGCCCGCTACTACACATTGTTACATCATTCCCTGGGCCATGGGTACACTCAGCAGGATCAACTTCGCCACATCGTAGATGGGCTAAGGAATGAAATGAGAAGAACCCTTGGGACTTATGCCCAAGGGAAATTATCCCAACTTAGAGCCCATGAAGTACATCAATTGTTGGAACAAGTAGCACAAGAGGAAGGTGAGCTACGTAAGAGTGAAAATGTGGAAGAATAAAACCACGATCCCTCCCTTTGAAAGAAGGAAGTGAAATTTTGTGATGAGGAGGATGAGTCACCACTCGAAGAGTTGGTGAATAGGAAAACCTTGCCAATCTAGAAATTAGCAACCAAAGTATCAGCCAAGGTGGATCAAATGTGGGATTCCTTAGACTCAAGACTTGAAAGTGTTTTGAAAATTGTAGAAGAATCTAAGGATGAATGAAATAGTGACAAAAGTAAGACAAAGTAGAGAAATTTAGGCCCTGCACATAACAAGGGTAAGGAAAAAATTCTTATCTTCAATGAAGTTGTGGATTCTGACACAGAAGATGGCGGTGGATGTGAGATCTACCACTATGACCATCCTAAGGGATGTTATCTAATTCTCTCACATCTACAAGAGTTTGGGGTGTATGCACTAAATATAAGACTTAACCAACGGCAAACACCCCATAGGTTACCTTATCCACAAGGTAACCCAAGGTAGTTCCACCAACCACTAACATATTATCCAAGTCAAACTCCACCACAACCAATCGGATAGCATCAGTAGTGACAATACCCATAGTTATGGGGGTTGCCACCGCCAACACAACAGTACCTTACCGATAGCCTAATTTTTATGGTTATTATGTGTAGCAGTCGATTTCTCCAGGTGACTCTATGAGTCACACTACTTCCCAACATCAATACCATATTTGGGAGTACTTTAGGAGGACTCCTTCTCCTCCAAGAGACATCTCACACTTATCCCATCCTCCAACTCCATCCGCACCTCTTCCACCTGTAGTTCCCATACAACCTGTTCCAACAATGTAAGGGGAACTCCCTACTCAACTGCAACAATGTAACGCCGTGAGAGTTGTAAATACTCAACCTGTAAATATTTAACCTGGTGCTGGTTTTGACAACTGTACAAAGAGAAGTCCCTTCTTCAAAACCAGAAGCCCAAAAAAACTCTTACAACAACAAACGGTTGAGCTGATGTACATGTCTCCACCATCTAACACTTCGAAGCACCCTTCAGTCCAACAGAGTACGCATACGGTTATGTTAACGCACACCTTAACCGACTAGATCAAGGTAGGCCACCTTCCTAGAAAACTATCTAACCTTGGGAGCCCCTTAATCTATCTACAAATTGTAGAAAATAAACCACATAATGCTTTTCTTGACTCAGGTTCCGGAGTCAATTTAATATCACAAGAAATGTATGATGCTTGGAAGCTTCCCCAATTTAAGAAGAGCAACATTCAACTAGAGCTGGTGAACTAGTCCATCACCATTCTCTTAGGATTGGTGGAAAACATTATTACCACTATGTGTGGGTGGTCTTACCCAGCTGATTTCCTAGTGATTGAAATCAACATCAATGAAGGGGGTTTCCCAATTATAATGGGAAGGCCATGGCTAAGTATAGTAGATGCGTACCTAGGGATCCGTGATATTTCCTTGCAAATATCCAAGATAAATATATATGGAAAGATCAAGAAGAAGGAAGTTTCATGCATCACATACAGTGACTTAGAGGGTGATGACATGGAATATTTTTTAACACTTTTTCCATGTAATCGATGTGCCCAAGAAACACAAATCCAAAGGTGTTTGTATGTAGCAACCACACCAGTAGTAGACACCCCGTGGTTGACAGCTACTAGGAAGAGCAAACTAATATGCATGGAACGAACTAGGGAAACTCATGCTAATAATGAAGGCATAGACACATTGGAGTATGAGCGTCGCCAACTTCCACCCCTAAATCTAAGAACATCAGTAGGGAGAAGTTGGGCACTTTTGCAAAATTCAAATAGGCACTCATTATTTTAGATCTCTCCCTTTCCACTTAGTCATGGGGGAGATGGCCACCTATGCTAATCATATGGGGCCCTTAGTTCTTTTAAGTTTTTATTTTACACATTTTTATTTTACACATTTTTGTTTAACATATTTTTGTTTTGCATATTTCTTTAACTTTTCTTATTTTTTTTTTACAACATCATTATATTTTTCCATTTTGTGTGTGTGTGTATGTGTGCGCGCACGCGCCATCCACCATGTAAGTTCATCACCTAATAAGTGTTCGGAATGATGGTATGAACTGTTTTCTTATTGATCGCTAATGTTTGGTTTTTACCTTAAAGTTACAATGTTGATGCTAAGGTATGTTCTTTTGATATGATAGGCAATGAGTCCACTTCATCCATCAATCCACCAAAGTCTATGGTCTCTCTTGGCTTGGAAATGTATAGTCCCCTTTCTAATTAAGAACTTTAACAAACCAATAACTGGGTATTTCTCAAACTAAGGAAGGACTTAAGGATTGAAAAGGGTATGACTTCAAGGGAACTTGATGCATTTATGTTGGCCATTCTCTTGGATGCTTGAATGTTTTCTTCTTGAGTTTTCTTACTATTTTGATGTTACCCAATTCTCGAAAGCTGAGACAATAAAAATAGGAAGTCTTTGCATGGTGTGGTTCTCAAGTATAAAAACAAAAAACACAAAAAGAAAAAAAAAGAAAAAAAGAAAACTAAGAAAAGTGAGAATTCAAAGCACACCCCTTCGACAAAATAATCCCTTGGGCTACAAGCATTGGTTATGGAACCAAAAATGTTCCCTCTAACTAAGGTCCTTCTCGCTTCCCATTCTCTCCTTTGTTTCGTCGGAATGGTGGTGGCTCTTGGTGGAAGCATTCTTGTTATTCAAGTGGATGGTTTGGTCAAGTGCATTGATGTGAAGTCATCAGATGTGGTTGGTTTGAGGCCAAAGTTGGAATGAGATCTACTAAGTCACATTAATCATGCAATACACAAGGGGTTGTACACCAGCTTATTCTTGGGATCTCATTCCATCCTTTTCTCTCCACCATTCTCTCCATTGTTTACCTCATTGCTGGTTGTATCACTAGTGTATATTTTGGTAGATACGTTGTTTTATTTTTGGTAAATTCTTATGGTTAAGACTTTAACTCTTGTTCCAAAGGACATTCCCAGAGCCTATGGACTCTTTGAATGTGGGATTGTCAGGGCATTAAGGGCATGAACCTGCTTTGGGGAGGACCCACTGACATTCCTATTTGGTGCACCAGTTAAATTCTTTCTCTTAACATTCTGCAATTAATTCTCTTTTGTTCATTCCATCTTGACATCCACTTAATCTATGTTTTAGTTGTCCCTTTTCATTTATCTTTCTTACTCCTTCCTTTCTCCATTCTAACGCTATCGAAGGTTCGCGATTAGTTATGGGGGCAAGGCCTGATTTTTTCTATTTTCTCCTAGCCCCAAATTTTTTCGATTTTCTCCTAATCCCTACACTTTCGATAGTCATCATTTATATATTTCTAGATCTATAATCAGCCATACCACAACCCAGCCAATGGACTTACACCAAAGCAAGGTATTACCACATTGAAATTCATCTACCCTTGCTAATAGAAGCCTGTGTTGTCTATGTAGATGACGATCATGTAACAACAGACCGGATTTGGAAGGAGCACTTGGAATGAATCAGTACTAGAAGCAGCTATGCAAGGAGTAAGACTGATGATGCACTTACGGATGGACAACAAAAGGTGCAATCTGGGAATTGGCAGTAGCAAGACTTCTTCTCTTCTCTCTCTCCTCTCTTTTCTCAAGCTGCCAAATGTGGCTTGATGTTATTGTAATAAGGTGTTCACCATTGTTGTCATGAACACAAGTTTTGTCAAGTCTTGTAATGATGATCCATTCACATGTCATCCAATTAGTTCCATTCCCTCAATAATTCCATGTCTTCTTGATATTATTATAATGAACTTGAGGATGAGTTTTCATTTAGTCATGGGGGTATGATGGGACATGATATCGCATGAGCTGCGATATTGTGTACACAATATCACGACCATCATGATATCGCGTTGTCCACTGCGATATCGCATAGGTGATATCGTGGTCCATCGCCATATCTATAAATAAGAGACGACACTACCCTTATTCATAATCCTAGGCTAGAAGTAGGGAAACTCTGGCAGATTGATCACTCCAAAGATAGAATTTTCCATGTGCCCACAGTAGGAGTCCCCAAGTGAATGGATCTTTATTCGAGCAACTTTGTACCTGAACGCGAGTTGTGTACGATAATAAAGATGAGCTTTCTGGATAAACCTTGCAGTGCATGGAATAGGATTTATTACATGTTATTTCTTACCTGTTGTAATGCGGAATGAGTACGACTTGATTACGAGCATCGAAGGATGTGTACGTATAGTCAAGGAATCAATTGCTCATCGCAACGTGGAATGAGTACGACTTGATTATGAGCATCTCAGTGTGACTACTTGGTAACCCAGTGGCGTATCTAAGATCTACGCTTGGTAATCCCAGTGGTAGTCATGCACCAAGGTGTGTACGGATAATCAAAGAATTGGCTGCTCATCGCACTTAGGCTAGATTAGGTTCTCTCTCACCCTTGTCTCCTAGAACACGGGATGAGTACAACTTGATTACGAGCATCTATGAATGTGTACGAATAGTGAAGGAACAGATGCTCATCATGTTTAGACTAGTTAAGCACCTCAGTATGACCACTTCAAGCACGTGCATTACATGTGGTGATCCCAGTAACGATTAGCATTTGGTAGCCACAATTGCATAGTTCAGGGTGTGTACAGTAAGTGGGAATGGATGTTGATGCTAGGTTATTTAGACTTAGTGCATTAGTTAGAGTTAGTTAGTTTCTCAACTCTTCACCCTTTAGCATAGAATACATTCAACATAAAAAACCATAAAAATCATATACCTCAGACTTGCTTAACCATACACCGTGACAAATATAAGTAATTCTGGGACGACAACAAATAGTTAACCCCAAGTGTTCTAAGAGGCATGTAGGCATTTAGTCTGCGGAGTTCGACCAAATTGTGCTTGCGACACTTGTATTCGTATGGTTGACTGTAGGGATACCTGCCACTCATTAATAAGAATTTGAATTCAGGTGATACAAAGGGTGTCTCTAGTTTAGGGGTAGCTTCCCTCACGACTGGGATTGTTGCCACTGTGATCGAACACAGTATCTTTGTATGAAATTTGGATGTAATGTGTTTCCCCAAGGGTGATCGTATAGGCAAATGTTGCATTCATACATATGATTGGCAGTTGAGCTCTTATTTTCTTCATCCCTTCTTCCTGATTGTCTAATGGTATTTTGTCTTGTTTCTCGGGTTGTCAAAACTCTATCTCCAACAATATCGATATATTCTCCACACTTTTTATACGACCATTCCAACATCTTATTGATCTTTGCCTCAAATTCCTCTAATGATTTTTGTACTAGAAAAGATGGTTCTTTCTTCTTATGATAGGTTGGTTTCTCCTTTTTATGATCATGGACCTTTGTTAAGTTGAGATTTTTGTCCCGTTGATGTTTTTCAACACTCTCCCATCTAGCAATTTCTCCTTCTTCTTTTGCTACCCGCTTAATAAGCTCTTGGACTTGATGGGTTTGTAGTTTGTATAGTTGACCTTGAGCATACATTCCTGGGATCTCTCTTGTTTCATCACGTAGCCCATCAATGATATGGTACATTAACCTTTCCTTGGAGAACTCATGGCCTAGATAGTTGTTTAACAGTGCATAATATCTTTCTAAGGCCATGTCCAAGGGTTTATGTTGTGCTTGTTTCCACACTTGGATTTGTTTCCTCAAGGCTGATACTCTTGCGTAGGTTTGATATCTTTTGTTAAAAAGTTTTACCATTGTTGAACAACGTCGTATTGAATTTGGTTTTAACGATCTATACCATACTTTTGCTTGGCCAACAAGTGTCATAGGAAAGAGCTCAAGTTTTTGCCACTTGTTATCAATGTTGTTCCATGTATAGGCATTGTAGAAGATTTGTAAATGTTGATGAAAATCTAATTCATAGCCTCCTAAGAAATTAGGGAAGTTGTTTAAATCGAGCATGGGTAGAAGACTCTCTTTATGATGCCTAGGGGAGATTCGAACAACCTCTTGTATTTGCGTTAGGCTTGTAGTGGCTAGTAGGGGTTCATCGTCATCTTGTAAGTTATTCTTTCGTGTGTTGGGACGACGTTGTCTTCGTTTATGTTTATAAGAAACCCCCACTTCAAGTTGCATACTCCAATCCTCATTGTCATATAATTCATTGGTTCTCCAATTAATTTCCTTACTAGGTGTGGCATTATCGTAGTCTTGTAAGAGAGGCATGGTTGTGCAATTGTGTGTGAATTTTTATGTAACTGTTTATAATTATTTCTTCCTAAAAGATATATCTTTAATTCCTATATTGTGACCTTGTATGATATAACTAAGCTAGATAACTAGCACCATCCCTGGCAACAGCGCCAATGATGAGTGGTGAGGTACCCCTACACTCAACCATACGAATACGAGCGTTACACATGTGATCTGATTGAACTTCATAGATGGATTAGTTGTGGCATCTAGATAGTTAGCCTTAGATCACAGTTCACTATCTTCCCACCTGGACTAGTATTAGCTTTATCACGTATGGTTTAGTCTAGAGTAAGGTGTATGATGTGTTTCTAACCTAATGCTACTCCTGAAGGAAATGGAAGGTAATATTATCTAAGCTAAGAGAGAAAGGGTAAGAGAATCTAAACTAGCCTAAGTGCAATGAGTATCTATTCCTCAATCATATGTACACATCTTGGACTTCATGCATGACTACCATTGGGATTACCAAGCGCAGATCCTAGGTACGCTATTGGGTTACCAAGTAGTCACACTTAAATGCTCATGATCAAATTGTACTCATTCCGCATTTAAAAGGAGTTCAGGGTGAGAAGATATTAACTAAGAAAGTAGTAAATAATAATTAAATAAATAATTAATTAAACTAAGTGAATGCTGCAATGATGAAGTAATCTTGATCTTTATTGCCGATCATGTGCGTGTCCAAGTACGTCACACTCGAATAAGGATGCTGTACAATTACAATCACCACACTACGGACATACATTGGGAGAAAAAGGGTTGAGAAGAAAAGTAAAAACTAAAATTGAACTTAACTCTAAAATTGATTGCTAATGCCCAAAACCAAGTGTGCCACCTTTTATTTATAGGCTCACACTAGAACCACGATATCGCGGCTACAATATCACAACCTCGATAACTAGGCTTCGATAATTGGGCCTGACAGACCATGTATCTTGTATCAGGGCTCTGATAACTAGGCTCCGATAATTGTGCCTAACAGACCATGACTGATCAAAAACAATATGAAATCTAGATTGAGATGCTTGGAAATTAGATCTCTTACCTAGAAATAACTTCAAAGTCAAAAAAATTCAAGAAATACAAAAAATCAAAAGGTGTGTCCAAAAAATGAAAAGAAAATTGAATAAATAAAAGACCTAGAATATTGCCTATACAATTTAGTGAAGGAAGAAAAGCAAGTTATTAGTGCCATACTATCAAAGATTGAAGAAAGACATGAAGAAAGGAAATATTTTCACTCACCTCTATTAAATTAAAAAAAGGTAAAGAAACCCCAACCACCTTACCAAAGCAATTAAAAGAGGAAGAAAACAATTCAATATAAGAAACAAGTACTGTAGCTCAAAATCAACAAATAGAAGTTCAACGAAGAAAAAGAATAATAAGAAAGCATTAAACAAGTTTTCAAAACAATTGAAGATTAGTTAAATTCAAAGACAAGATACAACAACTCTAAAGTACATCCTAAAGGAGGGCATGTTGGTTCTAGTATGCACTTGGGAAACTCTTACTCTACTTATTTTAAATGTCTATGTTGTTGTTTAGAAACAAAGCAAAGAAATAAATTTAATAAGCCCAAATTTAAGGTAATAGAAGGCTATATCTATATATGGAAATAGAGTAAAAGCTCATAGTCATAGCATATTCCCCCTAACCTAGCCCCTCCTCACTTTCCCCTCCCCTAGACTTTCAAATTATTTTGAGTTCCAATACATTGCCATCTATAAATAATCATGGTTTTGGTCTCAACGACTCCTTAACCTTATCATAAAATTCACTTATTGCTTTAATAATTAATGGACAAAAATTTAAAATATCATAACACATGAATCTTTGTACCACACATTGCATTTCATTAACATTGAAATTATTATTAGCTATGGTTGTTGCAATGATACTACCTTGAGTATCCTCTCGCATGGAATTCCTTTGGATTTATTTAAATAAAAGATGGAAACCCTAGAAAATATGCCTACTCTAAGAACTACATTCCACGTTGACTCACTTAAAGGATACTCTAATAACATAGAGTTCCAAAGCTCATGGATTCACCTTTAAGAGGAACTATCACAACTTCTATAAGGATAAGTAAAATAAATAATACTAAAAACAACATCAATGGGCTTAAATAATAAATCTTTAGTGCTTTAATAATGAGCTATACTAAAACCTCCATGAGAGTTAAAAAGAGTAAATAGTTTATCTAATCCTAATGGCTAATGAGAAAATTGATAAAGCATAACTTAGAATATCATTACATTACACTACAAAAAGCATTCACTAGTGTCTCCATGCAGGGGATTACATACAAATATGTGGTTGCCAAACCACCATGGGAAACCTAAACAATAGTGTTAACTACCATTGATGCTAAAAATAAATCATTTTAAAAATATACCGCAAGATTATATACCTAGGAAGGGCTAGATGAGGTATCTACCATAGAAGTGCTGAAAAGCATCCTAATGAAAATACAGCACAATGGTTGCCCCAAAAGATAATCCAAATCTTCACTTTCCTCCATGCGAAACATACGCAGAACAACAAGAAAACTATTTAAAAGGTGAAAGTAGAATGAAGGTTGATCTACCTCGTAAGCCAAAGCTGGAATGCAAGGAAGGTCAAGCCTGGAAGACAAGATGCCTATTGATCAACTGTTTTCTGATCAATAAACATAGCCAATCGTACCAGATGATCTTTTGACCTCTGATCTGCTCCTTTTGCCTTTACTAATCTTTGCTTGAAAGCTACTAATGATCACCAATGAAGTGGATAATCTTTTCACCAAGAAGACTGATCGCTCTTGATGCCAATGCTAAAAAAAATGCCTTATGTTCTCAAAAAGGAAGATGGAAGCTCTCTTTTTTCTTCTTCAACTGAAGCATTTATAGGTTCAGCACCATGTGGGAAGGCATGGCCTTGATGACACTTGTCTCGAACCTTCAAAGCACCGTTGACTTGATAGATTTTATGTCAAAGCTAGTCATGCGGCATTATGTCTTGGGGGTGCAGTGTGTTGTAAACCGCTCTTGTTGAAACTACTTCATGATTACGCTACGATACGCTGATGAGTGTATTGTCGCATATGGATAGCAGGCGTGTCTAGTACCGCCTTAGCTGACTTTACACTTTATTACGCTCATTTACGCTGAGTAGCGTAGCAGAGCGTAATGTGATAAATTTCACATGTATTATGCTTGTTTACATTGCATAGCGTAATAGAGCATAAAAAGGGTCAACTTTACAATGCGTTACGCTTGTTTACGTGGCATAGCGTAATAAAGCGTAAAGCGACCAGTCTACAAAAAGAAGAAGTTGGAGCGTTGTACTTCTTTTGATTTTGAGTTTGATCTTCAAGGTTCATTACGCTACTCTGCGTAATGAAGCGTAAAACAGTTTTGAACAGAAGACTCGGTGGAATATGCGACAAATTAAAGACCGTTGCTTAGGCCTTAAACTTGTCGCATTTTTCAAGATTTCTGCCAACTTGATTGCTGCAATAAGCTACCTTCTGACAACGCGTTACATTGTGTACAATTATGCTAAGCGATATGACACTATGTTGCATAATGTAGCGTAAAGAACAAAACAAAGCTAGGAATTTTAAGAGACTTGGAGACTTGGTGTTGCACCCCCTTTTACCTTGTTCTGTCTTTTGGAATTTTTTGCTCTGGACTACATAATGCTGCAATCTCTTGCCTCAATCGTGAACATTTTCCTTAAGACTTGATGTTGCGTGCCTCTCTGTCTTGTTTTGCCTTCCGGATTTCTGCTGCAAGCTTTTGCCCGAATCATGAATTTTCGCCTTAGGCCGATCTGCAATTTTCACGGTGTTTCACAACCCAAAAACTAAGAGGGTTAGCTATAGTCATGATGATGTATTTAGAGAGTCTTGTAAACATATTAAGCACAATCTCTCAAATGATGTAGCACCTAATCATGTACCTTTTCAAGTGAATAAAGGAAATTCAAAGGATCATCCTCCCTTGCTAGGAGATATTGCACTTGACCAATGGGAGGGTGTGAATAATATACAAGAAATACATATAGGAGAAGATGTAAGTGAAGGCTAGAACATAGAGTATCAACATGATGGTCCATCAACTTCACAAATCTTAAGATGGTTTGGTCACATACAAAAACTACCCAATTGATTTGAATATCAAATTCTAATCGCTAAAGCTGAACCACTTACTTATGATGAAGCATGTACATCTCTTTATCATAAAGAATGGAAGCAAACAATGGATGATGAAATGTCTACTATTCATAAGAATAAGACATGGGAATCAGTTGAACTTCCATCTAATAGAAAACCAATTGGATGTAAGTGGATGTTCAGAATCAAATTTGGTGACTAGTTTAAAGCACATCTTGTTGCTAAGGGTTATTTCCAAAACAAGAGAATTGAAAATCTTCTCCTGTGTGGTAAAATTAACATCTATTAGATTATTGCTATTAATAGCAATAGCTTATGATCTAGAACATGAACAAGTTGATATAAAAATTGGTTTCCTCAATGGTGATCTTGAGGAGGAAATATATATGCTTCAACCTCAAGGGTATGAAGTGAAAGAAAAAGAACATATGGTGTGTCAATTGCTAAGATCATTGTATGGGCTCATACAAGTACCAAGGATGTGGGAAAAAAAATTTAATAAAAACATGTTAAATCTTTACTTTATTAGAAATCAAGAAGACTCCTACTTATATGTCAAAAATAAAAATAGAAAATTCTTATTTTTATTGCTATATGTTGATGACATGTTAATAGTAGGAAGTAATATGGATGAAATTCAAGAGTTGAAACTTCTTTCTTGTCAATTTAAGATGAAAGATCTTACTGTTGTTAAAAGAATTTTGGGCATGAAAATTAAAAAAAAAAAACAAAGGTAATAACAAACTTTGGATTGGACAATCTGCATATGTGTAAAATATCTTTAAAAGATATAATATGCAAGATTGTAAGCCTATGGTAACACCCTGTGAAACTAAGGTAAAACTTTCAAATGAACAATGGATGAAGACAAATGATAAAATAAAGTTCATGATAAAAATTCCATATGCTAGTGTTGTCAGTAGTTTGATGTATGTAATGGTCAATACTAGACTTGATATTGCATACATTGTTACATAACTTAGTATATATCTAATTCAGGGAAACAACATTGGATTGTTGTAAAACAAGTTTTTTGATATCTTTGTGGTACTATGAACTTTGGTATTTGTTATTAAAGTAATTCATCCATTCTACATGGTTATGTGGATGCTGATTGGGGTGGGAATTTAGATAATAAAAAATCAACCGGTGGATATGTATTCAATAACTTTGATGGTGCTATCTCTTGGAAAAGCCAATTACAATCTTATGTAGCTTAGTTGACTATTGAAGTAGAATATGTTATTGCAAACTTAGCTAGTTGGGAACCAACATGGCTTCAAAGATCAATGACTAAACTCAGAATTCATAAAAAGATTGTGAAAATTAGCTGTGATAACAAAAGTGCAATTTATATATTTAAGAATCCAACTTTCCACAGTAGGACAAAGGATATAGAAATACACTATCACTATATTCAAGAGCAGATAAATGAACAAATTCTACTTTTAAAAAAAATCAAGANGTACTTCTGGATGTTCATCGCATGCTATAAATATAGTCATAATGAAGCTTGAAAATAGTGTGTTTCACTTTCATCCCTAGGCTTTCTTCTTACCTGTTCTCCATTATTCATTGTGTTTAAGAAATTCTGTCTAAGGTGACATAAAGATCCAGGAGCTTGTTTCTTGATGGGTTTTTCTTGTTTTACCCCAAACTATATTATTGTATTTTCCTGTTGATTTAATTTTTACTATTATCATGAACCATCTATATAAAAAATCCTAGGAATGGATCTGGGGATGGCCTGAGGCTAGGCCCCAAACTGAAATAGTGTGTCAATGAATCAATACTTGAAGAATTTGTTCTTGCCAGATTTTGGCAAGGATTTGAGTCACACAGCTGCAGAGTTTGGAGATGAGATTTTTTTAGCCACCGAAGAAGAGCAGGTTTGTTTCTCAAATGTGGTGATCGGGGGCTTCTCTTTTTGTTGGGTTTCTTGCTTACTGGAATTGGAATTGGAATTTTCAGTTTGGGATGGAAGAAAAGTATAGTGGAAAACGAGTACTCCATCTCCAACCACAGTTGTCTTTGTTGAATGGCAGAATCAACCAAAGTTTCTGCAGTAATGGTGGATGTTCCAGTGCAGGTGGTTGAAGAGCCTGTTTTGCCATAATGTATTGTAAGTTTTCAGATTCATGGATTGAACTTTACCATGAGTCGAGCTCAACTTTTCCCTAAATTTTAAATTTGGATGTGTAATGAGTTTTTCAAAGAGGAATTAAAAATTTGTGATTCAGTATTCTGCACAAGTTGAGATTGATGGACATGGGCTCTTGTTCGTAATGTAATCGTATTTTTGTTGACGGCCGAGTCCTTTCTTGCAGGTGAGATTATTTCATTGATAATAGATGATGCTTTATAGCTGAGAGATCATAGATATAGTTAATGACATTTTATATGGTTACAGTAATAAATCTTTGGGATGACTGCCAACTTTGGGCAAAATTTTGACTTTTCAGTGCCGAGATCCTGTTTCAGGGCATAGGGCATTGGCGACTTGGTGCTCCATCTTATCCTTATTCAGCAGAACCATCACTCGTTCCTGGAAAGTCATACATTAGAATAAAAAAATGTATCGCTACCTGAACAGAAACTCGAGGAAACTAAAGTTTTATTGTGGAAACTCACTAAAAACTGAATGTGTGCTCAGTAAATCCAAAGAAAAGAATCGGAATGATTGTTTTCATCTTTCTTAGTGAAGCCAAAGAAAAGAACGGAAAGGATTATTTATTTGTTAAAACAGAGTGAGCTGAATTGAACAAAATTCTTCCCGTAATTATCTAGTCGGCGTGGCCCAGAACTTTTTCAATTTCTTTGAACACCACATCCTGGACTTAGCGAGACCTTTCTTGGTATAATTGTTGCCCCAGCATCTTTGATATTTTGCTGCTTCGATATTCTATGGTCGATCTATTCTTCCCTGCAAACCGCAACGGTACTGCACATCCCAGAGTTTCTGATACATTGCCTGATTAATACGAACTGCGAAGGTTGCTGATGTCGTTTCAGAAGTTTTAAAATTTTCTTTTGCCGGCAAAAAAATAGTTTATATATAGTCAACGTAAACTGCTTTAAATGACTTTTCTTACAAAATAAGATTCAATAATTTCAAACTCCTCTGTATTGTAATTTATTTATCATGTTTATTTATCATGTAAAACGTTTGAATTCATAACATTTGGCGAGTAACCTGAACCTCAGGTAAATTGTTAATCGGTAAATTGTTAATCAACATTAGGTGAACTGTTAATTTGTCAGCAGATAAATTGCTTGTCCTTGCACATGTTAGGTTGAATAGATTAAATAAATTGCATTTGCATGTCCTTGCACATGTTAAGTTGAATAGATTAAATGAATATTTGTCTTGCTAAACATATTAATAGCTTTGAAAAATGTTTTATTAATTAAAATAGAGCATAAATACACATGTAGCATCCGACAAATTAAGATATTTTCAGTAATTCACTTTATAACTATGGGTGTTCAGATGAGTATTTGGAGGAATATTAAATTATAAAGAGATACATAGTTTAACCATCATAATATTTGGTGAGGAAAGGTAATATTATAATTTTAATATTAAGATGTTAGTTTAGTGATGAGAGCCTTAGCTTAGGAACAGCCATGCAAGTTAGATTCCACTTATAAGTGAAAAGAAAAGTTTAAAATTCTAAAAATTGTCCAATATATTTAAGGGTCTCAGTGAAAGTAAATAAAAAAAATTAGAAGTTTAGTTTCATTATTCCGATGAAGTTACATTCATGCAGCTTGCACATGCCAAATCACCTTCTAAGCAACAACGGAGTGGCAACGCAAAGTCTTAAAATCAGAGAGATTTTAAGAAGAAAAATTATTGTACAAGGCGGGTTTAGCTGATACAAAGCAAATAAGGTTNATATCTTTCTTAACACGCAAGTTGAAGTGTGAATGTGTTTCCTTAACGTGCAATTTCAAGTGTGAATGTAATAATTCTATCAATGCTCTGTGGGCTTTCTGTGGTAAAATAGTTTTGTATTATCCAATCCATATGCTCAGGCATCTCTCCCTACCATTTGATAAGATATGTCCCTCAAAATGCATGAATGCTTCACTAAAAAGCTTTTTTAAAATTGCTTGGGCAGCGTGCACGATTTCAATAATTGTAGTGTGACCCATCGACATGGATCCGTGATAAGCTCTTGTATCATCTAAACCTTATTTGCTTTGTATCAGCTAAACCCGCCTTGTACAATAATTTTTCTTCTTAAAATCTCTCTGATTTTAAGACTTTGCGTTGCCACTCCGTTGTTGCTTAGAAGGTGATTTGGCATGTGCAAGCTGCATGANATTTTATAAAAATGTAAAAATCAGCTTGGAATATTAGAGAATGTCAATTTTTTTTGCCCAATGCTAGTACCTTCTGTAGCCTTTCAAAGTTAAGCTCGGGCATTTAAAGGCGATGTTTCATATTTTAAAAGATTGATGCTTTTGGGAATCGCAAGCAAAGGGCATTGAGACTTCAAAGACTAATGTAGTGAGATTGAGACTTCAAAGACTAATGTAGTGAGATATTATAGTTTAGACCTTTTGGCTTTAGCAAACAAAGTTGTGTGCTATGAAAATCATTTTTATTAGAGATCATATAAAAATCAAGCATAAACTAGCCTGCTATTATTTATCAAGTAGCAGGTACCCACCAACTTGATGTTTCCTATTTTTGGAAAATTGGTAGTTCTAGGGGTTTTAAAACTAATGCAATCAAACATTACAATGTTGCTCCTCAAATTTAGTATTTTACAGAAAACGTGTTTATGATCATTACTCTATGATAGAAGCAAATTGCTGATCAGGTCAAATTCCAAGACAAATCTGGATGAGGCCATTAGGATTGTAAAGCACTCTGTGCAAAATCCAAGCTTCGCTCTACATCCCAAACCATTGGAGTCAACACCTCAGAAACTTTTCCTTTGTAACATAAATAACTTTTTATTTGATATCATTGAATTAAGAAATGCTTAAAGTTTTTTCCCTTAATCTGTAACACTATGACAAAAGTGACCTTCTTTGAATTATGCTGCCATTATGACAAAAAATTAGTTTGTGTGAGAAAGTGGCAGCTTCTAGTTGCCAATTGGTAATTGGCCACTCAGCTAAAATCAGCCAAAACAAAATAACAAGTCAAACTGATCACATAACAAAAATAAATAATATTTTAAGAGTTATGTTAATCCTATAATACATATCTAACCATATCAACTAGAGATGGATGCCCCAGATTGATGATGAATATGGACCTATAAAACTCTGAACTTTCATTCAACAATGATGGTTTTGAGTGGTCTACTGGCTGTAAGAATGTAGACAGTTCTTATATCAATAATAAAATATAAAAAAAATACATCCAATGATGATAAAATAAAGTACATAGATAAGATGAAGACTTTCAACTGTCACCACCACCTAAATGATATGACTTATGGATTTGTAACTGGTCATGTGTAGAGCTTAGAGCTTAAATCAATATACTTTAGCTCACATTGTAAGATGGCAAACTAACATTCTCTGGATTTATCCCATTTTACCACCCATGTTGACCATAGTTGCACAATAAATGCCTGTGGATTTCAAACAATGGGCTAGTACTGTGTAGAATACATTAACAACAAAACGATTAAAGAAACATTGAAATGCATTAACAAGTTCAAATATCAAAACATTGAATAACCTCGATTTCCTCCACTATGTAAGCCTTGAAAATTTACTTTCAAGAACTTTTTACTTATCCCACTTAGATATTAACATCTTGTTACACCTAGCAATTCAGCTAATATAACACCTTACTGCTATTCATTTCTATATATCTAACCTACTCCTGCCTCATTCATCACTAACATTTTTAAAGCTAAAGCATACACTTCACATATTAATCAATCCTGAAGCACCTGAAATCACAAAAATAACCACATCTACCCTTTACAATTCACATGCTACTTCCCTAATAGAAACATGTACATGACAATGTATGATAAATCAACTATTATCAATCCTACAATTTGACAATTTCAGTCTCAAAAATCCAAGACCAGCATCAAACATGATCAACTTTTCATTTCAAGCAGTAAGTAAAATTAAAAAGATTATCAAATTAGTTAGTGCCTTTAGCTTAGCTAAGCCAATCAACCATTTGCCAAAAACAAGCATTCCCTGGCTTGGATTATAAAAACACCGATCAATGACATCAGTCAATATGCTTGCAAGATCATACGCATAAAAAATAAAAAATAAAACTGGGTTTAATATACCTAGCAATTAAAACATACGTAAATCTGTAAATCTGTCACTTTTACAAAAAACACTATCAAAGCATATCAATTATCTTATTTAATAGGGAATACACAGGAAATTTGCCTAAGGAGTGCAGAACAGGCTTCTCTGAAACCCAATGACAGCTTGCACAAGTTGTAAACTTTAGTATGTAGATCCCTATATCATACAAATGCAAATGCATCAACAAGTTCAAATATCAAAACATTGCATAGCCTCAATTTCCTCCACTATGTAAGCCTTGAAAATTTACTTTCAATAACTTCTTACTTATCCCACTTAGATATTAACATCTTGTTACACCTGGCAATTCAACTAATATAACACCTTATTGCTATTCATTCCTATCTATCTAGCCTACTCCTACCTCATTCATCACTAACATTTTTAAAAATGTGGTAACACCAATAACTTCATGTCTTCAAAAGCATCTGTAATTCAACATTTTATGTTAATGTTATACACATGAATAATTGGAAAGTCCACATGCATGCATCAACATAATTTCACAATCAATTTAGGTATTTTCACAATCAATTTTGTTACCTAAATCGAAAAATGTTTTTTTTTTCAATGTCAAAATCAAATGATGGCTTAAGACCTTTATGTATTGATAAGTTGTAAAGACTGGGTTAAAAGTGTCATCTCATGAGTCAAGATCTAGTCCTCACCCTTTATTTTTAAAATTGAACTCTGTGCATCTATAATAATTGTGTTCTCTATTGGTGCTGATAAGCAGCAATAAAAACATAATATATTTATACAACCATAACTTAAGTGTCTCAAATAAAGAAATCAAGAGCAGGGCTCAACAAATCAGATAAGTCATCAATTATCTAGTAAGTTTAAGTTAATTTTACAACATAAAACTTTTAGAACTCTTCACAAGCCCGTTCACACTGCCTGAAATGACTTGAATTATCTATCACATTGCAGAAAACATAACTATTTAAATTTGTGGAATTGTTATAACAAAGAACACTTAGTATAATGTTGAAAAGAAAAATGCTAAGAATGTGATGATGAAGACCCATCCAAAAATGAATCATGGACATAGACAATATCCAACTCTTGATTTTCTTTACTATTCACTGAACTTTTTTAGGGAGAGTTTTACATATATTTTTTGGTATAGTTATTGTCTTAAGCTACTGAACTATGCATTTGGCAGTGATCTACTGTTAGAATATAGTGAGTACATAGATTGGTATGATTTAAAGGACACATTGAATACATTTCAATAAAGCCAAAACTGCAACAAAAAACTGTACTGTTATTAGTTAATACATATGCCTTTACAGGCACTGCTACACTGCTATAAGAAATAATTGCAATAGGAAACAAATTTTGACATGGGAGATCACAATCTTGTCCAACCTATATTATTATATGGGTGTGTTGAATGGGGACCTTCTCTTTCCACACATAATTGAACAAAATTAAAGCATGTTAAAAAAACATTTTTTTGCATGTGAATTTCAAGTAAAAATGCAAACTTTTCATGATTTCTTACTTTTAGAAACAGATTTGGTTCCTCTTAAAGTTGAAACCCTTAGCCACTTTATTGCTTATACTTAGAAATTAAGTCACGTGAAGGAAGTCAATTATGCTAAGAAGATGATGAATACTACACAAGAAAATGGATTGCTGCATCAAGGAAAATTATGGCTTCAGTCATAGAATATTGTAATAAAGGATTTTCCTAAAACAAAAGGCTTTTCCAAAAGACTATAAAAGATAATGTTTTGGCCAAAGTTTGGTTGAACACAACAGGAAAAAGGCATTTTTATTTGCATTCTCTTAGACAATATTTGTTATCTAGTACTCAATAGTATCTATTCTCAGCTATTCCTATTCATTTAAGGAATCAAAGTGCTAAAGCAAGAATGAGCTCTCATCATCTCCTTATTGACACAGGTCATTGGATCATTTTACCAACAGAAGAGCATATTTGCAAACTGTAGAAACAAAACATAGAAGATGAAGAATATATATTTTTATTTTGCACCTCTTTGGCTTACATTCAAATAAATTATAATATCAATTGTAATCTGGTGATTGTTTTCTCTCAAGTTGACCCTATCTACTTGGATCATTACATCAATGATGTTTTCAACTTCCTTTGTGATTTCCTGAACATAATAAAAATTTCCAGTTTCCAGTTTCTATAATTAATCCTATCTTAGCATTTTCTCAGAAAGTCCTAAAACTTT